>JAQGCA010000094.1:0-47384 GCA_034698945.1 Protaphorura quadriocellata | reverse complement strand
TATTCTGTGTCCATTGGGCATCCTTTGTATGAAAGACGGTGATTGAATAAATTCGTTTATTTTGATATTAAAAAAAATGACAATATTCTCCCCCTAAATGTATTGAACAGTATTAAAAAGTCCGGATCCAATGGAGTTCTTATAGTGAGGTGATTCCATGTGCAGATTTCGAAGTGCACATAATTTCTGCACCGTTTCGTCAGATTGTAATTTCTGGTATCCGATCGGTTTGGTAAATTCCGTCGTGACAAATTTGATTTTGGCCATGTTGGTAAATTTTGTTTTCGCTAAATCCATTCTGGTTTAAGAAAATTCAAATTTTGGAGTCCATAAATTCTGGAAATTGAGGACTAATGGCTCGCCGTGTCCGAATTTTCTTATTGTATTTGTCACTTTATGTCAAGGCAGTGTCGGTTGATGAAAGTTGAAATTAATAGTTCGTTTCGTACCATTAACTGACAGTTCATAGTTTGTTGCATGCATGCATGTCATTTTTATCAGTGATTTTGATCTGACACTGAAATCATAGTAAAAGTGCACGATAGGGTAAGGTTTCTTCCCATTAGACACTCCAGGTATTATCCTGGAAATTACCTTCAACATAAAAAGTTAATGGAAAAGTTCACGAGAAAACTTGGCACACGAGACATGTAAGAGTAACAAATTCAGGTTTATGGTTCTGGGGTTCCGAGCGTTTTACTTGAATTACATCCATTGCTCGGTTCCCACAATCCCGACACTTCTTCCGACGTCGATTATTATGCGTAAACCGGACTTATCATTATGTTAGTTGGAAGCGTGTATTTCTCTAATATATGCGTCATTACGTTTAATTAATTGCCAATAACTTTTTACGCCTGGTTAGTTCTGAAACCCGTGCACGTAAGCTCCATTAGTCTAGCCTAGTGATTTTAGGAGGTATTTTGAACATTAGTACTTTTATTGCGGGTATAAATCAATTCAGTTTACACAACCGAGCATTATTTCATCACGTTACATTGTTTTTTTGACCTGTTCACAGGGTCCTAAATATGGAATAACGTTGTGGTCTGAATCAATTTGAGTTCTTCATCTCAATGTGGCATCCTACAAACGGAAGTGCACACTAAATATTTTGGGGCCCTGTATACATTTAGGGGTACTTGTACTACCAAAACACAACACAGGATTAATTAGCTAGAAAATTATTCAAAGTTTTTAGAAACGGTTTGACCTCCTTTCACCACTCCCTCTTCCCTTGTGTGACATTTCGTATGCACATTCCTCGTCTTCCATTGATGTCATGTGGTAGAAGAACTAAATATTCCTATTTCTCGGAAAGTAAACCACAACCTTCAAATAAGTTTACGAGAAGACGTTACTACAAGATTCCAAGAGGAACCAGCTAAACGTATGTAGCATGAAAACAGATTCGTCATAAAGTTTTGTAATCATTAGAGAACTTTACTGTTCGCCCCGAGCTGAAGTTTGACAACAATAAACTGCGAGAAGAGCAAGTGAGATGCAAAAGGCGACAGAGAGAAGAATAGAGTCGAATGTAAAACATGAAAGATAGCCCCTGACCGTCAAAATGAATAGCGATAGTAAAGCAAAACCTGAAAGACAACCACTGACTGTCGAAACAACTCGAAAGCGGAATGAAAGTTATAATATTTAACCATTGACAATCGAAAGGATGCAGTTACAGACAAATCATATGCTTCACGATTAAACAAACTATGCATTAATTTCTTTTTTATGGTCTGAATAATGCTCATTTAAGTATCGCTGTATATTGGTCAGGTTTGTGCCCGAACCATGCGCCATCATCACTGACCTACAAACTTAAGTGAAGCTAAGGCCCCATGATCACACCTACCGAGTTTCAAGCCAGTCGGAAGCAATTGATTCAAATCTTTTACTTCACAAATAGGCATAGGACTAGGTTTAAGCAAAGTATTCTAATCGGAATTTACTGGTGGGATACTTCGCCCAGGTTAAGCAACAACGTCAGAATGCACCAACCCACACCATTGACAATTGTATAGCTCAGCCGTACCGCCAGGGTAATATCGGGAATGGAAAACTTCCACCGAGAACAATCCTGACAGCATGCATAGTTCCTTGGACAAGTCGGAATTTGTTCTGAATAATTTGTCGTCTACCTAAATTATTTCATGTCGTCATTTCATGTAAGGTAAATACTTGAGGTATTCGTCAAAAACGAAATGGCCGAATCTTGCATCGTCACATTTTTATTTCCCGTGAACATACTACTCGAGGCACATTCTCTAGATCAAACTGTGCGTCAAAAATACGCATAATGGCTGACTAGGAGTGTCGACGAATGCCAATCAGTGTATATTTTCTAAAATTAAGCGTATTCCTCAAATTGCTTGAAAGTGAGAATGATGTTCTGTTCAATTAATTCGAATCCTCCGAATCTCATCATTAAAGTCATTCCCCCGTAAATATATTACAGGGAATTGCAAATTGTAACAAAAGGGGTGCCCGGATAGGATATGTACATAGTTTCATTCGAGAGTAATTTAGTGTGTTGGTGGTGCAGTTGCATCGGATTGTTCAGTTCACTTCACTGGAACACTTAAAACAAATTGGAAATGACTGCCTTGGTCACGATCCAAGAGATGGTCGAGGGAACAAAGCTAACCGTCTCCGTTTGTTTTCCTCACAATTTTATTCATTCCAAAAATGCATTTGGAATTGTAGAAATTGTAGAAAGCTCTATACAATTCAGTCGAGTCGTTTTTGCCACAGTATGTGTGCGGCTACGGCAGTATTGTAGTCGTGGTCATGCGGGCAGACCAGAATCCGGGTATTCAAACAATTTGTCTTCAGTGCGTTCTCTTTGTTTTCTTCCAGAGCATTAATAATGTACTTTCCTCCCTCCCAGCTCAATTTTCTATTATGTGAATGTATGGTGAGTGAGAAGGCATTAACATAACTATAAGGTCGGCAGGACGTGGATGGAAATAAACTAGACAATGATAAAATCAGATTTGGCTTCACAGTGGATTCTAAATGATGGAAATATTTCCGGTGAAATTTGCGTGGCCCACTGCATAATTAAAAAAAATTGTTTTCATTATCTTGTCTGTTCGGAAATGCATACATACATAAGTCAATATCTAGGAAGTATTGTTTCATTTTAGGGCAAACACTATGTGTCCGACCTTCAACTCAAAGAACTCAAATGATTTGACATTCAAGATCTGACATTACGTTTTTTACGGACTGTTCTTTGCAAACTCTCGACAATATATCAAAATGATTAAAGAACAAAATCTATTTCTTTAAAAATTCATATGGGTAGAACAATGTGCTCAATACTTACTCCATTCTCTAAGTACCTCTCTCCATTATATCGCAGACATTCAAAGGTGTGGAAAATGACACTGGTTACACTAAGCCTTGTCGTCTTAAACGTGACAGTTTCTGGTGGCACTTTCTTATTTGTCCAAGTTATTACCACGAAAATTGAGTTTTCCGCCTTGATAGAGAAAACAAATCTTGTGTAAACAGGGAGGGCCAGAGAATACGCTGTCACTTTTAAGAGTTGTGTCCCAATTCCCAGATCCTTAAGCCCGACTTCCACCAACTCAATCACAATAGCATTAAAAAGAAGGGTCATTCTTGGCCAAAATTTGAGGTCACTAGGGCGCACACAGTGTGCCATATGAATGCTCTGCTTTGCCATATTGTATCCAGCTTTTAATTTTGTTTAATTTTAAGAATTAATTTCTGCCAAGCCATTCATACACACAAATATAATCCTCAACTATATTTAGTCTCACGTTTTGGTTTTTACCAGTTGAGTTAATTTCTGATGGTGTAGGCTCCAGGGTAATTGGATTTTACATAAAAAAATTTGAAGGTCGGTTAATGAGCTACGCTTTAAATCTACGCTGTACAGTTTTGCCCTACTGTTTTCCGCAAATGGAAATTTCATGGCCAAATTCTTGACGTTTAGCTACGCCTGTGTAGGTAGATTGCGGAGCAATGAGCTGTGCCGTTAAAAATGATAGCATCTTATCTGGCATACCTTGTACAGTTATGTTCAATTGTTTTCCTTCTCAGAGCTGAAAATTCGGAGGGTAAAATCTTGACGTTTCATGACGTTGCATTTGCTCAAGTTTTATGAGGAAATGGGGTAAGTGCACTCACCAATTCATAGTCACAAAGGGACTTATTTCATTCGGAGTACAAAACCGGTGCTGAGAGAAAGTTGAGTTGAAGGGATTTAGTGGCTGTCTTAAATTTTGATAACGTACGTTACGCTAACAAGTACGGTACGTAGGAGGAAACCAGAGTTAGCCAGAATTTCCAGTTTTTCTCTGTTTCTTGTCGAATTTCCTTTACAGGCGAATGTAACTCTTTACTTTTGGCGGCCTCGGTCGGCGGCCGAACCACTGATGTATGTATTTGTGAAAGTGAAAGTTGTAGTTACACTAGTCGTAGGAGATCTGGAAACGACACTCTGTGTCGTAGCTAATAAACTTCCGCTTCATCAAACTTACTGGAGAAAGCAATCGAGTTTTTCAAGGATTGAATTGCCTTTTCTCCGCCTGCCTGCAATATGCAAGGACTTTTTTTCCGCATCGCATCGTACGAGTACACAAGTAACGACTTGTTGGCTGATCCTTTTAATATTTTGTTGCTTGCTTTCATTGCCAAACCCTTAAGATGGGCAGTATATTATGTTCCTAGGCCAAGTAATTCTACAGAAACATCTAGCAGTAGAATCTGATTGGGACCCTGAATCTGGCTCAGTCTTTGGAACCATAGTTTATAGTGATTGAATGGAAATTGGAAATTGAATACACTTTGTGTTAATCTCAACGAGCTCTCTTTGTCTTGAATGTCAAAGTTGGCACAACTCAAAATGGGTGTGACAGTGTGAAAATGTTCGGTTTCAAAGGGCGTTGTAAACAGCAATATACTTAAGAAATTCCATTGTACTTAATCCGGGTTGTCTGAATTTTGGGCAGAGAAATTCGTTAAAGTCAGTAGCCTATCAGGTACATTAATTAACCCCGAGAGAACGCCATCAACGAAGTACTGCGATACGGAGCCCATACGAGCTTACGACACCACTTGGAATGGTTTGACAGAGGGCTCTGAAAATCAAAGGTGTCTGGACGATAAAACTATCAACACAAATGTGGAATGAGGGTGTGTTTCTGGAATTGTCAAACAAGTGAGTTTTCTTCGGTTAAAGTGCGGCCGCTATGGCTTGCCAAATCTTGCGTTACCGCTGCCCTTTTTTGATTTATGGAGGTCGTGGTACTATGCCTACCAGCCTACCAGCCTACCAGCCTACCTACACTGGGCGGAAATATTCACTGGTATGGCGTGGCAATTTTTGTGCAAATTACACGCATGGGAATTTCTTGGAGTACTTGCTATGGTATTCTAAGAGATTACCACTAGCGAAACTTCAAGTTTCGCACCCGGAAAAGAATTCACAGGATTCAAAAGATTATAACCCACATTAATTTTACAGTATTAGGACGTTGCGCAGTTCTGGGCTGTACTAAAATAATAACAAGATTCTTCAGTGTGAAGTTAATACCCACAAAAATAGTTCTTTACACGATCACTTGTATTTTGGGTCGTATAATACTGTATCACCATTGTAGCTTTGCTGTTCATCCAGTATCATTGATTGAGAAGATTACGCGTGTACATTCATCAGATTCTCGAACATTCTTTTTGCACATCGTATTGTATTTCTGCTCTTATTTACTTGGCATGGGGAAGGACATTTTGTCAAAGTGTCAGTTTAAGAACCTCTTTGGGAGTGGAATATCAAATGACCTAACGAGACTATTTGTGAGTCCATAATAATGAAAAGAATTGCAAGTCGACAGTATTTTCCTCTACCCCATGTGACAAAGTTATAAACTGAAAGTCACAGACAGAAATTTACTGCTGTTCTTTCAGGGTGGGTTGTTTTTACAAAATTAAGGGAAGTTTTTGTGCCAGGGCCTGCAATAAAGTTGAGATTGCAATCATACACAGAATTATTGCTTTTGGGAAAGGAGTGCGAGAATGGATCTGTTTTTTTTCTGGATTCTGAGAAGGAAGCTCCTTTTGATGTAAAAGGTCGATTCACTCAAACCCGGTCAGAGCGGTCACGTCGCGTCCCCTGAGCACAAGTATGACCAATTTGCTGGCAGATTGAATTCTGGATCCATGTTGGTTCTAACTGTTCCGATTCATATGGGAAATTCTACGAAATTGATGGAAGGCTATTAATTTACGATATAACTAAACTGCCAATGGGGAAGCAGAAGAATTATTCCTCCAGATTCATCTGGAAGACCGGAAATTACTAATCCATAATAATTTTTTACAACTGGAAATGGTTCCGTGTGAGATCTGTCCTACTTCCGACTCCATGTGGTTTACAAAAGCGGCAAGCCTCACATCTCATCGAACAAAAATACTTCTACATCTTGAGTTGGCATTGTTATAACGTATAACCGAAGATGGGATCTTTCTTTATCACTGCCGGCATGGTTTTCGATTTGGAAAACCGGCAGGCATCTCACAGTACATACAACAGCACAGCAACTTCTTTCTGACGATATAACCAACGTAGACGCGTCAAATCGGAGTTTTTCCCCAAAACAAACTTCTTTTCTCTTTTTTGTGTGTTTGGATCAGTTTCTGTTGAGTTGTTAGAATTTCTGCTTCTGCATGCTCTCAAAAGATCTGCTCTTTATGTAGAAACCCCCCTTTCGTTTGCATTGCAAGTAAGTAAATATGCATGCAGTTTCGACTTCATAATACTTTGAGAGGTTGGATCACTCACTTTACTCCAACTCCACTCCACGGTCTCACAGTTTGCTGATGCAAATAGAAGATAACAGTGAATATCACGTCTTCATTCACTTTTTTGAAGATATTATTTAAAGAATCACGCCGACAAAGCGACGAATTGTACGTTTCTTTACAGGCAGCAGGTTTGCCCTGGCCTGGGATCGATACTTACTTGTCTCATGGAGTAAGAATGCCAGTTCATAACGAAGCCAGGGACCTGTCAAGGTACATCGTTTTACTGCTCCGATTTTCTATCCTCTTATATGCTTATGTTACAGTCAAGAGTCATTGTATAACAATTTCAAGTCATTACATATTTGAGTTGACATTTTTTGGTTGTTAACTTCGTAAAGCGGATTAAAACTCTTTGGTTGAAACGAAAGCCCCAATTTGAGCACAGCTTAATTGATCAAATCTTTCAGAAAATACTTTTTGTTCCTTCAATCTAATAACAACTCTACTTTGTTCTCTGATATTTCCATTTATCAGTTTTGGGTTCTAATGCACAGTCCTTGAGTAATTGATTATCTTAACTCGCTTTTACATGTAAGGCAGATTTGGGATGCGATGGTGTCGTGGTTGTTTGAAATAAGTTCATCTCCGCTGGAGTTCCTTTCTACTACTACTTGGTGTACCCTCCTGACCGAAGAGTACTCAACTCTGTTTGAGCGAGACTTACAGAAGCTTGTCATCTTTATTGCCACCACGGGTCGACCGATCTTAAGGTAAGCGTATAAAACATTCCTTATTTCTCGTGGCCACCTGTACAATTATTTTGTCGTCCAAACTAGGGCTTTGGACAGGTTCAATTGTAATGTAATTTTTTAATCAATTCATTTGGAATAATCTCACAAAAGAATAATGACCGGAACATGCGAAGGCATTCAACCCTACATATTTCAACTGCCCTCCATCCCAACGTTATTCTCATTTTCTTCGCTTTCTACTTTCCACTTGCTTCCTCGCACTTCCTTTCACCCGCATTCCATTCCAAAGTGTGAAAAGACAAACTTGTCTTTTAACATGCATATAATCTACGGGAAATTGTATGACTACGATACTGACTATAGTCATGTGTGTGTGCTGTAATAGTACTTGTAGTAACTTTCACCATGTTGTATGTGTTCTGCATCCAGAATTTGTTCAAAAATTCGTCCATCCCTCTTCCGCGGAGGCTTTCCCTTGACACTGAAACGAACCGACATACAAAATACAATGTAGCATGTGGTGTTCTCCCACCGAATAATTCCCATTCCGTATTTTTTCCTTTGCTTAACTTAGTAGACACATGTAATGTAATCGTAGTAGTTGTTCTGGCAGAATCGAATAGAATTATAGTGAAAGTGATGCGATACATACATTGATGTGCAGAGTGAATCAGAATGTTGGTATTTTGGAATTTTTTATCAGTCACGCGACGTGATGTTGATGGACGGAGAAAGTGAACATTGTTTCACTTCCCACATTAAGTACATACAAATTCCAATCCAAGGAAACTTCAAAATGAATCACTGTCTACTCTCGACTCTTTATGTTTTCTTTTTTGAATTTTGGATGAAGTCTGAAAGTTGGGAGTAAAGTTTTGAGAATTTTCTCCCTTTGACTCCCTGATGAGGTTTGTGTGTATATTTTGATAGCTCACCAAACAAAAAATTCATGACCCTTTCGATTATGTTCTCGGGAAATGAGGAACTCATAAAATGAAGAAATGGCCATGATGTGACGGATTTCCTGTTCTGATGTATGTAACTTGGGTACTGAAAAAGTTTATGTACAAGTCCTATAAAGTGGTGAACGAGCTGAACCTTTTGTAGTTGGACAAATGGGTACACACAGACTGTCCTGAGGTGAATCTAAGCGATTTAATTTACGACAAGAATGTATCATACTTTGGCAAGGAGCGGAAAGCCTTAAGTGCTAATTTAGAGCTTGACATTACCGCCACCCACGCCAGTTCGCTCTAAGACTTTGTTATCTTATTCAAAAGACAAATTTCTCTATTCGAGCTTGTTGGTTTTAATTAAAAATGCGAGAGGGGACTTGTAATTAAAGTGTAAGAAAATCGCTCACGGTTCCCCCAAAAAATACATTTACTACGACAAAGACAAAGAATAAAAAAGACTTAAGAGTTTGAGTCAAGAAGAAAAACATAAAAGGGGGAATTGGAGTGTGGGGGGAAGAAAGTGAACAGAAGTATTAAAATGATCGCGTCTTCTCAATTAAGTGAAGTAACGAAGACATCATGTCCTAAGTAACGTCAGTCTCCATCTAAAAGGAATCCTTAAAAAATTAGATGCGGACAACACGACACTTCCTTTTATTTTTATTCAAGGAACTCAGCGGGATACCATGACATGAAATGAATGGCGGGCCGGTCCCGGTGTCGGTAAAGTGTGAGTGTCTTGTAGTGTTCCAAAAATTGCCAGATATTATATTACTGACGATTCTCCGTCAACGTCGTCTTAAAAAAAGTGAATCATGTAGGGAAAAGGGCTTTTTCTGATTTTCTAAATTATTACTTTTACTCTCTCCCTCAGAACAAACCTATTTTATTTCTATAACTTTTCAGGATATGAGAGCCTTTTCCGGATAATCATTTGTTCTTGGGTCAACGTCAAAAATATGTACGTATTTCGAGCTGAGTTACTTCCACAGAAGTCCTAACTAAATTATAGTACGTACAGATTGATAGAGGTTTGTAATGTGAGGAGATGGCGGGTTCATTTTTTATGTACATGGGATGGTCGTAGAGTCGTACGATTTGGAGTGAAATAATAATATGCATGCATGGCAAGTCCCCATCGAAGTGCTCCAATTCTTATTTTAACACATGCCACTTTTCCACTTTTACAGAGAATCAGGACTCAAAGAATGAAAGAGACTAACTGACTGACGGACAGACCGATGAGAATTGACTTTGACTATATGGGAAATGGGAAATCAAGGGAAAGAGAAAGTGCCACAGCTGTTTCGACTAGGAAAAAAGAATATTGTTTCTTTTACTTTTATCAGTGGGTCCTATTTTTTTTTTTTTCCTTGACTCAAGTTGACAGCATATGTCAACCAATGATTTATAATACATAGTACAGTAGAACCGAGTTGAAGGGAGAAAGAAATACCAAATCCGAAATACTTTCATATGTATTGCTTCCGGGAATTCGGAATTCTCTTTTAATATGTGTTAAGGACAATTCATAAACTGCAGTGACTAGATGCATAATTCGAGCTAATTTTAATAATTCATCTGTGTAATTCAGTGTAGACTAGATTCAACTTTTTTAGAGATTACAGTTGCCCTAAACCTCATTTTATTTAATTCTTTCTGAAAGCCCGGTAGAATTCGTCAGAGACGACAGGGTCATCAAAACTGCCAATGTATCGAAGAAAAATGTTGACCACAATAACCGTTTTTCGAATGCTTTAATCTCAACGTTTAAATGATAAGTGCAGGACACCAGGAGATTTTAATGTCAATTTGATTGGATATGAATTTGTTATCAAAAAAATGATCAAAATATAGTCGTAAGTATCACTGAGGGGCTCTTGAAATTTGCATAAATTGTTAAGAATTTTAGTTAGTACATTATTAAGTGCCGGAAAGTTGAAGATACTACTATGCATTGCTCGGATAATTGAAGAATTGTCCAATTCTACGAATTGACTTCAACACATTCACCAGGAGTTCAGAGGTTCAGACATAGCCACAAAAACGAACTTTGATTTCCTCCAAGACTACCGTCTATAGTTTTCGGATGATATTTCTGATGGAATGGAACAAGTCAATAAAAACAAAGAACAACGAACAACCGGTAGGTTGTAAAGAAATAGAAATATGTGCATAGAAATAGGAATTGTACAAAAAGTAACTTTGTCAGTTGAACAATCATTTCTTTGATTCACCCAACATTTATTTAACACAGTTATTCCTTTGTTCCAATTCAACCAGTATATTTGTACACACATTCATTCATTCAACTTACATAATATTACGTATCACCATTTTCATCATTCATTTTCATTTCATCTCAAATCTAGCGTAGTAATGTTTGCACTCAATCATACAGTAGTAAGTAACATTTACATATGTGTTTGCCGTAAAACCCCACCGCTTAAAGTACCATCGTCAGGAATAAAAGAAAGTAGTGTTGGTTGTGGATCCAGGATTGGATTGAGTTGGCCAAACTATGTTGGATGGCTGCAGGAACTTCACCTAGAATCATAAAAAAACGCGACATAATAATTAGTAAGTACGCCAGTTTTGTCTAGACATTAGACGAAAGTTATAAACTAAGGGTGATTGATCACAAATTTGATTACAAAAACGGTTAGGAGAGAGAATCGTTCCATAATTGTTAAAAGTTATTCCACCATGCAACTCTCAACCCGAGGAACACGGATTTATTTAGACGTTATAATTTTGCTAACATTCTCTAAATTTGGACTCTCAATTAACTGATTGACGACGGGACAAAATACAAGTTGAGTAATGGAGAAGAAGAAAATCAAACAATTAAAAGTCTTGCCGATGAATAAAACATTAAAACGGCAAGGCGGCAAGGGAAACCGCCTTATGAATTTGTGCCCGTGAAATTTTTACATTTTATAAAAAAGAATAGAAATTGCCACTTTCACGTCCTCGTCATTCGAAGCTGTGAATGTAGATAGTCTGTATTTGGCGATCATTACCATTCAGAGCGACATTATTAACAAGAAAACGGAAGGAAATTTCATCTGACTAATGTTCAGTCCTATTTACGATGTACAAAAATTTTATGTGATTCTAGTCAAGAATAAAACTGTAAGGGCCAATAAAGACTCAAACCCGGAAAAGGAAGGAGTCATAACAATAATAGAAGGGGAATAGTTGATTCAAAATAAGAGTCCTCACACATGTAAACACTCACAGCAAAGTCGTAGACAAATGTTATTGATGCATTAAATCGAAATAAAAACTTTGACTGTGTTTAGACTGCCGTCTACTTTCTAATTCAACTTTTATTGTGGACAGTAGCGTACAGGGTTCCAAATATGCATTAGATCATACTGTCCAGTTAGAATGTAATTAGTTTCAGTCCGTGTGACTGTGTACGGAAAGTCCTGTTTAACCGCAAAACTCAAAAACAAGTTTTATGGAATGAGAACTGAAATAGAAAATTATCGCGATTTGACAAAGAAGGTCAAAGTGGTCGACTTTCACTACTATGGCCTAATGATGCTCTAGACCAATTTTTTGCCCAAATCGCACGTGGGGATTCTTATGGAACACATTAGGGCTACTATACATATTTACGACCATGTATCGTTTCACTTCATCCTCGATTTGACTTACCATTGATAACGTGTACATATATAGTGTTTTGTGTGAGATTCCCTAAGGAACAGATATATGGCCCGGAGTCATTCTTCTTGGCATGGGCAATGTATAGAACGCTTATAGCTTTCTCTTTTTGAATAACCGTCTTCACGCTGGAAAAACAAGAAACAAAACATTCAAAAGAGTTCTGACACGCTGGAAGTGAATGTGTAGTACAAGTGCTCAGCCCAGGCTTTTATCTCCATTCTATTATCTATCAAGATCAAAGCTCTCCCTGCTCTTTTTGGCGTAATATGCAACAACATCCCAAAACATAACTTCTACTCATATGTCAGATTTAGATAGTGATTTGGAAGTTTACTATGAAAGCATTCAGGAGCCTCAGCCTCGGTTTTCTCCTCAAAAGTTGACAAACGAAGCTTTCAAAACATAAGTTGCTTTGCATTGCATAACCCAACTAGGACAACGTAAATACAAAATCATTCCATTTTCCATGTCTTGCATCTTCAACTGCCAAAGCTTTTGACTGTCCTGGACGGCTCGGGGCATAATTTGAATGAGTCCGTTTGTTTTATATGAATAAATAAGTATGTACTACATTAGCTTAGTCATGACGTACTTGACGTCGATGCTGCGTTGGATTTACGTATGAGTTGTATATGCTAAGAATTCCCCAGTAGCTCGAAAAAATAAATCAGACGAAAGGTCTATTTAAACTGAAGCATTCTCCCATTAAATCTTATTGTCCGCCTCAAATCACTCACTAAAGATTAAAAAGTGGAATAAGTGCACTGGAGGGGTCAACCAGTCCATTGGATGTGAGCAGAAGTTATGAGTCAAAATCGGTGAAAGTGATAGTGAAAGCAAACTTTCACCAAAACATTTTCTTTCCGAACCCCTTGTAAAAGTGTGAACTTCTGAAGCACAATAATAGAGAAAGTTTCTGAAGACTTTCTCCTTCTCCTGAAGTCCTTCTTCGACGTACTCGCATAAACAAAAAAGAAATCCTACGTACGCGCTCAGGGTCCACACGTTTCGTTTGGTTTTGGTTGACTCCAAATAGATAAGGAGGAGAGTCAAGTTTTCCTCGACCAAAAGTTTTTGGAGGAGTGTCGTTGTCTGTTTGTAAAAAAAACTGAGATCTCGGACTGACTCTGTTGGCTTGATTTCTATATACGTCTAGTACTGTGGTTCGGCGGAGCTACTGGGAATCCTCTTCGTTCGAACCATACATTTGCATTGGGTTGCTTTGCTTTTTGCTTTGATTCTTGGTCTTCTAGTAAAGCCAAGGGATTCCAGGAGGCATTCTTATTATACAATTTATTCCGTCCAACTTGGATCAGACGTGCTTTTCTATCGAAGTGAAAAGGGATCCAGTCAAGTCACCTATCTGAATGACAACGGAGACTCACGAGGTGTCAGTTTCCGTTATACTCGTTGCATTAATATTACGAACCCAAACTAACTAATTAGTTAAAATTCGTCTGCGAAAAATGAACGTCCTTTGGAAATGGATTGTAATAGTTGAACTGTTACAGAGGTCATGCAATTTATCGGCTTTATCAGCGATTTTTATGTTTTGGATTGGAAGATTCAATTCAGATAGAGCTTTTGATTTGTCGAATGGGCGAGATTTTAGAACTCGGGAGTGGTCCCCAGGGTATAGTTAAGATTCTCAAAAGCCCTTTACAACTGAGATGTTTCCCTTGTGTGACACATTCATTCAATCATCATCTTTCGTCTTCTTCTCAAAGAGTAACTCCGTCAGGGGAACGTAACGAGGGAATGGCAGCCATTTTGTCAACTCTTGGGAATTGAAAAATGTAGTGTGAACGCTCTTAAGCGCTTATTGCTTGGAGCAGCCAATGCAATGCAGTCTGTAAATGGAAGTGAGATGAAGCATAAGTAGCGTCGTAACGCTTCGTTTCCTCTCAAAGACGAAAAAACTCAAATAATATGCTTGCACTAGTGTACTCTCCTTTGGGGTTCATTTACATCCTGTGATCCCACAGAAACGTGTGAACGGCAGATACACTCCAATGAACAGTTTCGTTTGTAAAATTCCTGAATAGAATTTAATCAGAGTTTCAATACAAAATTGTTATCAAAAATTTAAAATCTGTATGGTTGAATAAAATATTACAATTCCGGAGACAAAATGTTCGACAGATGTCTCTTAGGCGAAGCGCGACTGGTTATATGAGTATGTAGGAGTGGGAATAATTAAAATCATCAAATTAATCAAAAGAAGTGCTGCTTCCAGAAAATGTACTGGAAATTCGTATAGAAAGGCCTAGACAGAAACTCGAGATTTGAAAGAATGATTTCAAAGAAATTCCTTTGAAGATACAATTGGGTCAGGACGTCAAACATATGGAATGACTATAATCAGTTCGGCTCGCTGAAAGATACACCTACACCTTTTGACTACTCCGTTAGATCGTATAGAGGGAAAGCGAAACACATTTCAGACTTTGGAGCTTGAAAAACTAAGAAAATTCATTTAGTACGCAAAAATATATAGCCAAAATGTATGTTGTCTATCAAAACTTTTCAGGAGTAAATGTTACTAGAAATTTACAAAACTAGTTATCTTAGTTTAGCTGTTGAATATTCTGTTTGACAATATTCCTTTAGTTCTCAAAGGCTCAAATTTTTGCATGTTGCATTTTTTATTTCATGTACTCACGAAAAAACCGGGAAACACTTTGACATGTGTCTCTCACATAGTACGTAGTAAGAGACGATCTCAGCATCGCGTCGTTTGAGAATGGATTCAATTACGTAGGAAAATTTGCAAAACTGAATTACAGCTACGGCAAGCAATATCCATAACTCCCTCACAAACTAAATTGAAACTCAAGGATGGATTGACAAATTGACGGAGTACATGAAAGGAACAACAACCCAGCCATGCCTTCTAGTCTCAACGGCATGACATTCCGTCTGGAGTCTGGATAGTATTAAGAGAGACCTGAGACTGTGAACGTAATTGAATATTGCAGAAAATGTAGCAGTAGCAATATCGCAGTTCAACACAAAAATCAATACGACATTCACATGCATATGCACAAAGTAGATATACTCGTACATAGAACTCTTCCAAAATCACACTTTAAAAGGTAACGTGATTAGGATCACAAGTCAAGTCAAGAAAATGATGGTGTTTCGAATTTTAATTATTTCCGTATCTACCCTTTATCGCTCAAACTCTCTGCGGCGATGCTCTGCTTTCCTTACTTTCTCCAAGTTGAGAAGTTAAGCTCATAAATAGGCTGACTAAAACTTCATTCTTCGCTACAAATTAGGCCCGGCCTGTAATTTGACCCAAGTTCATAAGGTCTACGGTTTCATATTCTAATGTAGGTAAAATCTTTTACTATGAAAATATTATCATCTACCTCACCACGGCACTTCTGAAAACCATTACCTAAATGTAAAATGAAACTGTTTCTCATTCTATTAGGATTTGACGTCCGTCCCCCTTTCTGAACTTTAGTCCAAACTCAAACTACACACGTAGACTTCTCAGTGTGTCACATTAAATAATGCCTAATTCAATCCCCGTCAGACCCTGACTGAAGTAAAGTAAAGTCTACTTGAATTCTTCACACATTTCACCATCTGCATACATACACACATAGCCATTTACCCATTTCGCCATTTCCATTCAATTTCATCCCACTCTTGAAACCGTTTTACCCCCCATCTATGCTGCCAAAAACTTTTTAATTTAGATAAAAACTCTGCCCTCAGAGAAAAAAAGTTTAGTTCATGACCATGCAGAATGAGAACTCAAATGTCAATTCAGTTAAGAAGAACATAACTCAAGAGCGTAAAGACTTGGAGAGTCGAAATACATCCCAAGGAATGGAATAAGAACCAACTCAGAGTTCAGTTCAAAATCCATTGCCCTATATTAGTACGTATGCAACCAGCCACCCGCCACAGGAGAAAGCACGAGATATTTCGTACTAGTTTCTTATGCTTTCACAGTCTCATTTTCTCTTTTGTGTTTAGGGTGGTGCAAATTATTTTCACCACCCTAAGAATTAAGGACGGGCGTTAAGAGTCAAATGGAATTGAAGATTCATGGGATATGTCGAAGAAAATACATTTCCTGTCGTTATCTAAAACTTATAAGACGGTAGCATCAATCTGCTTCCCGTTAACAACCTATACATTACATTTTTTCAATTCCAGACATTCTAATTCTATGAAACCGAGAAATTGGTGGACACTTTCGTTTTAATAATTCACATTGCTAACGCTCGACGTCTGGAAATCGCAAATATGACTGACAACATGTCATTCGCAATACCTCTTGAATGAAATTTCTATGTATTAAAGTTACTGGTAGAAATGTGGATACTAAAGGTAGGTGAGTGTAACCATGCATTCACCTCTGCGTATAGACTGCTAATTACCCAGTCTCAATTCTGCCTAAGAATCTAAATGCTAGTTTTGAGTAGAAAAAGGAGAATGCTGGTTTGACTTACTTTTTAAGTTCTAGATTCTTTTGAATAATAGAACGAATTACATCATTTACATCTTTACCTATATCATCAATTTAATTCGGGAATAGTGAGCTATGAAATTCCGATTTATGCCTTGCTTAGTGTTTGTATTGCCATAAAATTGTAGTGCACCACCCTCTCTACGTATATGCCAAGGGTACGGTCTAGCCTGGATGCTGGATGGCAAAGGTAAAAATCCCAAGTACTGCTCTGGTCTTCACCCGGGTTTACGCCGGAAAACATAACATGTTGTGTGTGCATGGTATAGTTGTAAAAGACGTAAAGTCAGTTACCTTATTCCGCCTCGGGAGGTGTCATAATTCAGCGTTTTATTTCCTTGTTTCCAAAGGATTGTGTAAAGGATTGGAAGATGAGTGATGATGCATCTCAACTCAAGCGTAGACCCAGCATTGTAGAACTTGTCCGTTATGGTACGATCCAAGTCATCCACGATGTTGATTTGGGGAACTGAAACCCAGAGAATCATAGAAATACAAAAATACATTAAAACTTCACTCTTGAGGGAAGTTTTTGAGTTGTCAGTGTCAAGGCTCTCCTGAGTGATCACGTATTTTCCTGGTAATATTGGGCTTTCCAATGTCTTAGTCTTGGGGCCTATGTGATAAAATCTGTCGACGAAAACCTGACCGTCAGAGGTTTATCTGAAGAAACGTTAAGATATTCTATGTAGCACAAGGTTCCCGGTCATATTTTGCCAAGTTGGAAACGGAAAATAATATTGACCTTTCAATGTAGCGATTTCTAGATTAATGTGGAAATTATGTCATTATGGAACGGCTGCTGCAGAATTCCAGTTTAAACGTGATGATCTTTTCGGTTCTAAAGTTTTAGGGTCCTAGATTTCCTATTAACTAATAGAGGAGAATTGGAATTGGGTAGTCAAATATTGTCAATACAAGAAAATATTAAGAGTCTGGAGAACCTTGACACGTTAGAAGTCTCCCTTGTTTCTTTGGATCATGTATCTGCCCGATAACCCCACCCAACTCACAAGTTAATGGAATGTTATAGGAAAATAAGAGAGAAGGGAAATGTGAGTAAGGGGTGATATTAGAAATAGGAGACTTCAGGTCCATCATAGGAGTTCAATGTTCCATCAAAATATTATTATGCAAGGAAAAGCGATGAAATGTGTTCGTATGATTGAAAGGGCGTTGCAAATTTGTTGTTCGGTGATGATGAGAAGAGAGAAGCCTGTCTGGAGGATTTTGAAATATGAGAATTTGGACAGCTTCGTCCCTTCACATGAACACTGGGTGGTTCACGTCAATTAGACTAATGTTATTTGAAAGTCCAGGTGTCCTGACAGAAGGGAAGCTAACGAAGTCCCAAATTGTCTGTGCAGAATGTGGACTTGTTACAAGAATAAAATGCTGACTATTGTTTTGTAATTGGACGGAGTTTCATCGTTTTTTTATTACAAAATAGAATATTTTTTGAGAACCTGATTTGTGTGTAATATCTGTTATATTTTGCAAGTTCAGAATATTCGCACTACGTTCTGAAAGTACGAATCGTTAAATTAACTACTCATCTCATAATTTGTAAATTAACTATATTTCAATTATAATGATAAAGTTGAGTGGGAATACACATTGTTATCTCTGTGGCCATTCCGACATGAACGAGTCTGAAAATCTGCAACAGTGATAGTGATAGAAAAGAAGCCTCTCATCCTTATGAATCACATACAAATCTGGTCGTAATAATTTGAGTGAAAGTGGTCTCGTTGAGTGAAAGTCGTTTGAGAAAGAGGACTTTTCATTACATATTATTATTACCGCTCCTTCACTCCACTGGGTCTTCACTACATGGGCCGATACGTATAATAACCAGTGCAGGCAGCAATTTTGCCAACTCAGTTGCCCTGTCCTTAGGTATTTTGAGAAACTAGAAAAAAAATTGAAAAAAAATCCTGAAGCTTTGCCCGAGGTTTCCCTTTCCTTTTTTTTGGTAATGGTTCACGAATGCAAGAAGAAGTGGAGCATTAAGTATTTTTTATCGCACTGGAGTGACTTATAAATCTACTTTTGGGGCGAATTATTCGCTCTACGATTTGTCTTGTGTTAAAACCATTTCACTGCCCATTAGTCTGTCTTCGTTCCACCTTTTCTCTCTAACATCCGAATACTATCTTTTCATCATCCTCGTAGTGTATGGTGTAGTGAACTGAGTGACTGTGACTGAGTCAGTAGACAGTAGACTTTCTCCAGCACCCGGCACGACCAACACAAGTGTCCCTTCCTTGTACAAATGTGATATAACATTATTCGCATACAGAGTAGTACGTAGTGGTAGTTTGGTAAGGACATGTGAAATGGGTATAACGTGCGTGTTCGGTTGGGTAACCTCACGCTCGACCGACTACCAATCGACTTCAGACTTGTGAAAATGGTATGGTATGGTATTCCATGTTGAAACGTAACCTGGTTTAGCTCGGGTTATCTATTTAAATCATGGAGACACCACTCTTGAAAAGAAAATGTGAACATTTGTCACACAATTTTGTAAAGTGGAAAATATGTTTTCATTATGTCAATTCTCTCTAACAGGGACAGCACGTACGTATGTAGCAATTCCACTGCTATTGCTTCTATTCATATCCCATACAATTTGTGAATTATCTCACATGGTATGATAACCCATTGGGTTTCGTACGGACGACGGAACACCACATGTGTGGGCCCCGGAAATAGAGCAACAATTCACCCGCCCAAATTAAAAAGCATGGAGTGTGACTTTGATGAATTCTCAATTCATTTCACTATAATTAAAACGCTTCATGCATGACTCTTGTGACTGTGACTCTCATCGTGTTAATCATACATATTACATCAGGAATACTATTGTGTGTCCGGGCAATTCCATTGCTCAGAATCAAACTGGAAATTCTATCAACGGTGGTTCGTTACTTATATAGTCATAGAGAGTACCACAGTCTTTCTCTTCGTCAGTCCTCTGATGACCATGTTTACCGTCATTTAAAAGTAGACGAGTCATTGCAATCATCAAAATGATTTATGATTCTAGATCCCGTAGCCAGAAAATATTAATGTGTTTGTAGAGGTCTGAGTTTGTGGGTGTTAATGGGCAATGTGGACAAATTACTTTTTGTCGGATCAGAAATTAAATTGGTGAAGTTATGTTTGGGCTAGGAAATTAAGCTCAAAATACAATTAATATGACCTAGACAAAAAAAATAAAACCTGCATTCATTTCTACTTATGGAGTCGAAATTTATTTTAAACCCTCGTTGGGAATTTAAAATATTTCTAATCCATCGATTGAAAATATATGATTGCAATAATTTGTTAACAAGAATCGGACGAACCGTTAACCGAACAATACAACCGTTCAGATTAGAAAAAAAAATGAAAATGGTACATCTTGTATTCCTCTGTCATTAACAGAACCCCAAGAAGATCTTAGAAATGGTCTCCAAGTCAAAAAACCGGATAAAATAGAATTAACAATGATTCCTAACACATGTAATGAAAAACTCCACAGTAACTTTCACAACTCTTAAGAAGTACAATTACCAAATTCGCATCCCAGTTCGGTAGAGCTTAAACTGGTTTTAATTAGGAGCATGGCCACTGCCGAAGCGAGCAAGAGCGAATATAAAATCACAGCTCTAAGATTTGGGTACTGTCTTATCAAAAATAGTCTGTAAAAACTAACCTCTCCAAGGTTTTAACCATCTGTAGAGAGAAAACCTGTAGCTTAAAGCGAGGATAACACAACTGGGCATTACAATTTGGTAAGGTTCCTTATAAATTCAGTTCGTGAATCCGAATTGAACATTCCTTAGTTCCATCCAATTTGTAATCTCTATCGTCTTCTGATTTTTTATTAGGAAACCTGGACACCCTGCCTTTTCAATGTACAGTAAAGAGAGTCAGACGACATGTGTACGTAGTGTAGGATTTCAAAGCAAGGACAAGTTGACTTTCCGGACCTAAGAAAAGGTCAAGAAGGAAGGAGTTTCGCGTCATGTCAACCTTGACAAGTTGGAAAGAAGGGAGACTGAAAAATAGTGCCCACTCTGTAAGAAAAAGACTCAAGACGACATGTAGGAAATGATTACGGAGTGGACGAGGACAAGAGGCCCATACAAAGACGAAAGCTGGAGAAAGTCAAAATGACTGGAGAAAGTGAAGTCCCTCACCAATAACAGTAAGCGTGATGTGAAGGACAATGGGTGGGTGACTGGACACTTGACATTCGTAGTCACCAGCATCAGCAGCATCCGTCGTTTTAATTCGAAGCTTCCAATTATTTGGTTGCTCAAAATTGATACTGAGTCTTTCATCTCCACTGTAGGTATGAAGACCTGGAACACAAAGAAAAAGAACATACACAAAAAATAGACAATGACAGAGTTGAGAAAAGAGAACTCTCAGAACACTCCAGTTTGGAAAACCAAAACACAACACAATTTTCAAAGACTATGCATGAATTGTGGTTCGTTTTCCTGGTTGGGGTTGAGAAAAAATAACTTGGAATTTCGGAAGTGTACTTTCTTTTCCTTTACGCATCATTACTCACGTTCTCCTCAGCCGGGGCCCTTTTGTCATTTCTCTTTTATGGTTCTTGTCAAAAAACCCATGGAAGAAACACAAGGCGTTGCGTTGAGGTTCACAGCTCACTGACGTTAAAATAATTGATAACGGGCTTCACCGCCCTCGTGAAAGTGATTTCACCACATCACACATGTGTAATTAATTAATAATTTCTAACAATAACGTACCGGGAATATAAATGAACTCACTAGGATGGAGAGTAATTAAAATATACCATCAAAGGCAAGTCACCATAACTTCTTCAATTACCTTAATTACATTTTTAAAAATTGCCCAAAGAATGGAAACTGTCAGTGTCAATGGTTTTAAGCATAATGAATTAGTGAACTTTAAAAACACAATACGACGAAGTTGAATTGAATTGTCGTGAACGGCTGGAAAAATTGAAACTCTTTTTAGTAAATCCCATCTTAACGAGCGCAAATCTCCCAAATGAAAAATCCGTGAAGAAAGAATAAAGTGCGATTGTATGAGTTGAGAATTTGTGAAGGAATTTAATTGTCATCTATCAATGTCACGATTCGCTCCAAATGCTTTCTTTTCTGATTTATCTCAAAGTGTATATGCTGGCTCTGTTCTACTTTTTTTTTGTAGAAGGAAGGATGCATCGCTTAATAATGGTAAATAATAATGGAAACACTGGGTGTCTCTGCCTTTCAGACGCTACATGCACCCTTAGTTTTCGTCGAAGTTATTTTTTATAACAACTATTCTGCCCATACGTCTGATAACTTTAATTTTAATTTTTCATCGGGATCTCTTAGAATTAGTAAACTATCCTCAACTTTTTTGAACAAACACTAATCTAAAAACCGTGACTTAAAAATTATGTTTAGCAAAAAGGCATGAGATGCGTTGTACTCTTTGAGTTTTTGAACTATTAGATTAGTAAGTAAGAGAATTCCTGACTATAAGAATGAATTCGAGGAATGAGGAGAAAATCTGTAAATTTCTAAGTCTTATTTTCATATCAGATTGGTCGTACAACTTTACGAAATTGTCCTTTAAAATAGAAAGTAAGATCCTTTCTGCATAAATGCATGTGGGTGGAGTACATGCTGTTTTAGCTTGAATGCTTTTGTAGTTTTTGAATAAACTGTCTGTTGCATAATATACACATAATGGAGTTCTCGACGGAAAAACTGAATAAAATAAGAATGTTTGTCAGCAATTCAATCCTTCCTGGACATGTTTCGGGGGTCACACGTTTTTCACCATTTTGTGTCCCACCTTTCCATTCCTTCTACAGAGAAGGGGATGGAAATTAAGACTTTGTCTGCATAAAACAAAGACAGGAAACACGCACTTTGGGATGGGTAATATGGTATTCAGAGCAGAGCTTAGCATTTCAAAACCGCCGCACATGCAGCAAAGCACCTACTTATTTATTCCATCTCAAATCCTCAAGTAAGCTTGAGCGGTGAAAGTACATACTCCACAGCATAGCATCCCAATATTACAACCGCAATGCTGTGAACGAAAAAAGTTTTCCAACACAACATGTTCAACTTTCACCCTTCAATCCTTCCGAGATATGAGTGAGAATGTGAAAATGGAAGAGGAAAAATAAAAAACAAGAGCTGTTGAATGAGAATGAGAATAAAAAAATCTTTCGAAAGAACCCAGGGGCGAGAGTTGTGAACCACAAAATATCCTAGGGAACAACTCCATGTCTACGAGATTCCGATAAAGGATATGTGGAATATTTGAAACACACGTGACGTGTTCATGGATGGACATGTCATAACGCCTGACGACGACGACGGCAAGGACCGATTCTTCTAGAATCCACAAACTCAAACAAATTAGTTTGGAAAGTAGAGACTACGGCAAACAGGTCATCCCAATCCGATGTGTTTGAGTCCACTAGAAGTTTTTTGGTCGGTTATTCTCTCCAGGAGAAAGTAGGCGGATTTGGACAATTTCTTACAAGGAAACAATATTTATTGTAAAAATCAGGTAAACTCAAATATCCAATCTCAAGTGCCATAGACATGAGTACGGTCATTTTGTTAGCAGCTAAAAATTATAAACACAATTGGACATTTTTGAAAATATTTCACTCTGGACGCCATTATCTACGAATCTGGTGCCAAAAAAAGAGCTCGTCATGCTGACTAGACTTTCGTATTTGTGACGAGGACATTCGGATTGAATCTGAGTTTAACAAGTGAAATTGGCTCCTTGTAAGACTAGGCCAGGAATACGGGTACGAGTGCGAACATTGCGATTGCATTGACCAGAGCACTCATTCCAACATGAGAAGGAAAGAGAACGAGTACTTCCTTGACGACAAACTTTTATTGTCTTTCTTACAACTCTATTCAATTTTACTCACCGAAAGTTAAGAGTCGAACTGCTCCCATTTCCTTCTTCATCCAAGAAACCTGGAATTCACAATAAAATTTTGTCGTTAAACGAAGACGATCTTGGATGAGGGGCTCAATGCCCGGTCCCTCACACTTACGCACTATGTAATGTACTAAAATCGAAATAGTTCTAAAGTTATGAACATTATGATTTTATTTCCACTCAAATTCTCGAAGGAAAAACGTGTCCTAAGTTTTTTAGTTGGCAATTCATATTAATATTCACACTTAAATTAATTAAGACAATTGAATTCGCCAGCAATGGCAGACTTGCTGTTTGATGATCTCAATTGCATCTATTTCCAGTCTAGTTTCTGTCTGAAGACTACCAATTTTAGTAGTAGACGCACGTGTAGTTGGTGCTTTAAAAATGTATCATCGGACACAACAGAAAGTGTATGACCTCAGGAGTTGCGTCCCCTGCGTAAGCTCTCGAGTCCTCGTTGGATTTGAACAACTTAAGAAAATTGCTTTAAATTATAAAATCGAATACGATTTGGATCCTTAGGAGTAATGTAACTCAATTTGGACAATGTGAAGATTGAATGAAGGAAAATGCTGACGACTGAGACTGACGTCCCTTGCCAACCGCCCCAGCAACATTACATACTCGGAATTCAGGAAGTCTTCAGGAAAGAACTCAATTTCTATTTCAGGCACACTCTTCGCCTCCTTCAAACTAATTTTATTCCACAATCAAGACTCGACTTGTTGAATTGATTTTTATTTATTCTTCCGTAGCAATTCTTATTGAATCCTCTACATCCCAACATGTCTATGTACACGTCTGTACATACACGTGCACAACAGTATACCGGGTTCATGTCAGATATATGGGTTAATTTCACTTCAATTCCACGTACTTTCTCCTTCCAACCTTTTCCTTCTCTTTTCTATCCCTTGAAACATTTCCAATTTGTCGAGAGAGAGAGAGAGTAACAGAAAGGAAAAGAAGGAGAATCACGGGGAGCACTTTGTATTGAATACACAACGAACCTCAAATGCAATGCAGAATTCTGGAAGACAATACACAGTATGTTGCAGCCCTTTGCATTTCATATGGGTAGTCAACTTTTGCATTTGATATTTTGTTATTTTCTTTTGTAGCTAACACTTGTAAAACAAATTATAACTGTTTTATTTTTAGAATTTCAACTATTGACAGAAACGACGCTGCATTTGATGTGATACATTAGAAGTTATTAATTTCTTCAACTTGTAACGACAGAATTATTCCAGGAATACATATACGGCCTTGGACAGGCACCACTGGTATTGGGTAACAACACAAGGTGTAATTTTTGAAACAAAGAAGGCCCCAGTCTACACGACGGATTAAATATCCAATCCAGAATCGGAAAGGGCTGATTCTACGGCCAATAGTACATTTGAGGACTACAAACTTTTAAGGTTCAAATAAGACTTGTTTTAACCACTTTGTAGTTAGAGTTGAAAATAAACAAAATAGCTTATATCGACTAAAATTACACAGAGACTGCAACATATGTGGCTGTACACTGCAGATATTGTGCATCCTCAATCCTCACCTCCACATATCTGTGAATAGAAGATATCTTTGTGTTTTTGGACGTAGAAAACTGTACACTTGCCTAGTTTAGTTTGTACATGTACACATAAGCCCATAAAAACCCCCGTCGTCCTTGCGTGTGAAAAGTTTTCCCATCAAAGTTTATCTCGTTTTAGGCAGCTGTCATTCGGTATTATTCCTTGATTTCATCTCGTTAACATCAACGGCGTCTGACTTTCCCTTGTCTTTCACTCCAGGAAAAACTGCCACTCGAATACTCTTACTCTAACTATTGCATTCCTTCCACCTCTGACGAACCTGCCCTAATTTTGTTTTCTCCGTAACGGCCGCCACCGACTTTCCTCTCCATAACTATTTTTTGTCTTTTTCCACAGACACTCCATAAGGGATAACGTGGTGGAAAGTGGTGGTGGCGGTGGCGGAGAAAACGAGGAAAAGGGAAAAGTCGAGATGAGTCAAAGTTATGATTACGTTGTTGGTGATCTGAGAGGAAAGATGAAATGGAACAAGAGAGATCTCATTCCCCAGTACCAGTCCGTACGAACTGCATACACTCACAAGGTAACCCCCGGTGGTGATGATATAATTGAGGTTACACAATTTAGGAGAGTCAAGACAGTGTAGTAGTGCGGGGTTCCCATCCAGCTAATGGGACGAGGTTCGATTCCCTGGACCCGGTGTATCTTAGCCCGACTTTATTTAATCTGTGAGGTTTTCCCCACTTTCACTTTCATAAATCGGTCAAGTGCCTAATGGGGTAGGAAAGTCGACTACCACGAAAGGGCCCATTAATCGCTAAAAGACTTCGGGTGTAGTGCGATGATAGTTCAGTAATGGATTCGTCAAATGAGGTGAGTTGTGAACCTGCTTTGCGGGGTTGGGGGCTTTCTCCATCGTAGAAATCGACTACATATAAGCTATCATTCGACTAAGAATGTGTGATATCTGAATCAGAGTCAGAGAATTCTTTATTAAAGTCACGATGGTCCATATCCCAAACAGTGCAGTACAATAACCAAATTGATTAGTTTGGATCTTTCAGCGCACAGCTCACGACAGATGACAAGCTTAGAGTATAACCTCCAGTGTTTGTTTTTTTTGCGTTACACAATTTAGTAATAATTGTTTGAATAACATATCCAACTAATATTTATTTCCGAGTGTAAACGGCGTGCATTAGATTACACTCTACATTTGAAATCTTTACTTTTGTGGTATCAAGTTAAAAAGAAATTTTCTGAAAAGTTTATGCCCTCATTAACAAGAAATTCTGATAAGTACTTTTGGACAAAAATTCCGCTTTTTATCATATTCCAACACATTTAAAAATATTATGACCATTGATCGCCTTATATTCCAAACACTTGTAACCGGGCATACGCACTGCGAACTTCAGTGGTGTCACGTTCAAAGAACAACATTTTTTGAGAGTAGATAATGTGGATGTGGAACACGGACTCGTCTGGCCCCATGCATCGCACAGTCCTTACAAAACTGTTTCCAAGTGTACTATTATACTGAACTAATTGATATAAAAAGTGGAGTCTGGGTCGCAGTCCTGTCTCAAATGTCAACTATCACCATGGGGGATTACGTTGTGAGTTGAACCGTTGGCTGGCAAGTGGCCCACTCTTTAATTCAAATTCTACTTTTGCAGACTTGAAGGAAACCCGAGAAAGCCGGGTAGCTTTTCGGGTTACTGCAGTTTTTCCTTGTATTTAAAGGCCGTTAGATTTTCTACTACTACTTTTAGGACTATGGCTATGACTACTTTCAAGAAGAACCAGCTGACGACATAACGTAAGGATATCAACTGGAAATATAAGAATAGCGGGTGCCGCTGCTGGATTTTGAGATTTGCTGGAGTTGGACTGGTTTATGGGAGCAAATGTGTCTGTGCATGAATTTATGTATGTATAAAAAGCAATATCAGTTTCAATTAAATGTCAATTTATCCTGTCTAACCGTCATAATATTTCACAAACACTCTTTACTATATTTCATCTTGAGCCGTTGGGCGCTTGTCTACCTCGCTGGCTTTATCTCCTGTAAATTAGAATTTAATTCAGTGAGAAGAACAACAAAATTAAATTGCGAGCTTGAAATGTCTACATGCTTTCATAACACTTTATTTCTACAAATTTCGACTTTGCGTGTACGACACAATTTGCAGACGGTCTGACTTAACACTTATTCACTTTTGATAATTTATAGTCAAATAATTTATTGGATTAATTTGCAAATGTTTGCAATATCAAGGGAAAACACGCGGTCAAGCTCAACAATTTTCTACTTTGTAACGTGAGGTGACCTTGGATCCCCAAGAGTGTTGTGAAAGGTTCAACGAAATGTCATTTGAAGTCGAAATCCAGAGTTGAAACCCTAACCCTTTAGATCCCCACTGAGAGCCCCATCGGTAATAAAATTGTCAAATTCACATTGTAACCTAACTTTTCTAGAGTTTGGAGAAAGCAAGTTTCATCAGAGAGCATTTAAATACTAGTATTCGGGTTCAAGTCTCCGTGACTTCCACTATCAAAATAAATAGACCGTGACCATAATTTTCTCATAATTTCAAATAAAAATAATCTCAGACATCAATTCGATCAAACCCTCAGCAAGCAAGCAAAACGGTAAGGAATTCCAGCTACACTATAATATGACGATATGACGCATAGACAATGATAATTAGAATGAAAACTTTCAAGGTCTGAGTGAAAGGTGCATACAAAATTTTTGGATCGAGGTCCTCGCTGCAATTACAATCTAAATGGCCTGCAAATCTCATCAAGACAATCCTATTACTTAAAAACCAACTCCACTACGCATGACTAATTTTTAAATACATGGATTTATTATTTGTGTACAACTTTTTAGCCCAATATCTAAGATGGTCGAAGGAATTGAATGGGTTGTAGTCGATTCTTAGCCTTTAACACCCCAAAAGACTCGAAACTTGGAGTCCACTGCTACAAATCCCTTTCGTTCCCCCGTCATTAAGATTTTCTTCAGAGTTTTTGTTCAACTTTAGTTGAGAACGAAACGAAACGTGTCAAAATTAACAAGTAAAGTCTGAAGTCGTTAAGACCGATATGAATTAAGAGGAACTTGGGAAGAGGTAAGAAATGTGCAACGGAGGAACTTGAGGTGTTCCACTTCACAGAACGAATTACTTGTACGTGTTCAAACTAATTCAAATTGAGCTTATATATGTAGGTATTTGGTTCTACTGTGTTATTATACGGTTAGCCTTAATTTCTTAAAGAAAATTATTATCTAACATAATAGTGCGTTCTCTACAAAAGAATCAACGATGCAAAAAGGAAAGAACTTTCTGATGATTTGACTTTCCAACTTAGTCTGAAAAACTACAAAGGTTTAAGTTCTTAATTAATACACGCCAAACCAAACTAATTGATTAAATTATCCGAATCACATGATTTGTGATGATTTGCGTCAAACCGAACAACCTGGTCTCGTCGCATGTTTTTACTACTGAAATGATAACACCGTAACTTATTTTTTGAAACGCAAGGTTTCGTTGTTCTTAATTAAGAAACGCCAACTGAAATTGATTGATTAAATTATCTGAGTCACGTGATTCGATCAATTTGACTTGCTCACGTCAAGCGCAGCAACTTTACCTGGTATTGTTCGCACACTGCAGATACAATTACACGAGGAAATATTTTTACAGAGTAAGTTTCTATTACAGAAACGGTATGCTTTACAGATGCATCAGAAGTTCTGTCCCGGTCCTGCGGCTTCTTAATTAATTAGACATTAATAGAATATTACAATTCAGTTTCAACCTCGAAATCAATATCTTCACTTTAACTTTTGTACCCAACAAACTTCTTCTCAAATGTTAATTAACGAGGAAGTAACTTGTAATAAATTGGGACAAGCGTAATTGAAATGCGAAAGACGACTGACCGTCGAAAGAAATAAAGTGAGAAAGTTATAACACGTACACAACCACCGATCGAAAGAAAGTGAGGGCGGACTGAAAAGTATAATAAACACTTTCCGCGCGAAGGCCTCACTTTCACACATACAGGCGATGCCTTTTGCGATTCCTACCTAACGCGTGCATTATTTGGTGACCCGTGGAGGTCACCCAAAGTTTTTATCGGCCTGAGTCCTTCACGAACATTGTCCAGAAACTCTTTACCTACACGTGTGCCAAATTTGGGGCGAATCAAATGTGAATAATGACTTTAAATTGTGTTGATTTAGAGCCGAAGTCTGTTCGGTAGGTTTAAATAGTAAATGTCCAAACCGGAAGTGTCAACTTTTATTGAGCAATGAACTTGACCTATCAGCCCCTGGTCTGGTCGTAACTGCCAGGTTTCAAACCAATCCGACACACTGAAGCTAGACTGGTGACGGTCGGTCACAAGTATAATCAGTCGTACCGCCCCTTTCGCAATAATGG
This sequence comes from Protaphorura quadriocellata, assembly GCA_034698945.1. NCBI lineage: Eukaryota > Metazoa > Arthropoda > Collembola > Poduromorpha > Onychiuridae > Protaphorura > Protaphorura quadriocellata. The sequence continues at coordinate 17,768 of JAQGCA010000094.1, read as the reverse complement.
AATGTGAACTTCTTGGCAAGGAACATGATATGGTAGAAATTGTACAATTGCGTGCCAAGTATTTGTTATGTGAAAATAAATGAATTTCTTAATTTTTGATAGCATTGAAGTTCTAAAATGCACATAATTGACATTACGGTGTGCCTATAACTTATTTTTAACGAACCTATTTTTCTTCAGAAACTGTAGTTCAATTTCTCCAGGACATGTCAAGAATTCCCGGTATGAGCTCATCCGCACTTCCTCATTATATTAATCTACAGTATCCAAGTATCGTATTCATAATTGGAGAGAAACAATACATTGATCAACGTTCTACGTTTGGAAAAGGAGATAGCGTAATCTCATTAAACACGAATTACTTCCGGCCACTTGTGCGCGTTCCTTAGGAACTCCATAGAAAACAGCATCGTGTAACAACGAAATCAAATCTCAAACTCACAGCACAGCAAATTTGAAACAATGGATTCCTTTGTTTACTCTTCGTCAGCACAAACAGAATTGCTCATCTGGGCAAACCAAAGTTTATATACAGGGTGTTCCGACAAACTCCTAATTACTAACGGACCGGTCAATTACGTCCAAGCTCAGTAAGCCTGTGTAATCTGTAACTGTAGTACACTCTGTATCCGTCCGAAATACCCTTGATACAAATGCTCTGAATAATCTCTCTTGAGGATGTTGGAACACCCTTCGTGAGCTCGACACATATAGTAAACAAGCTTAACGATTTGAACAAGGTTTGAGTGTGTGGACATTTCGAATAACACTGCAATACTGAAAAAAGACTCTTAAAACACCCTGTAAAAGGACTTATCTAATTAAGAAACTTCTTTCAGCTTTGAGGATCATCCTATCAAACAAGTTTACCACTGGAATGTGCGATTTGTCTTAAAAAGAACTGAATCCGTGATTACACAAACGCAAGATAAATACAGTAAGTAAGTTTGGGTGATCAAAGCCACAGCTTACGCATATTTGTTCATCTCCAGCTTGCGGCAAAGTAAACAAATTCATTTTCACCGGAGGAGATGAAACAATCTTCCGTAAAAATACATTCTGAGATGAACTAAAATTTTACGTACCTGAGGTGTATAAAAACTGCGTACACTCGCAATCTCATGCTTGCTTGAATCTTGTATACGTCACATCTGTTAGGTACCCCAACGTTACGTAATAAGGTAGAGAATTTGAGCGTAGAAAAAAGGAAAGAAAGGGTTTTGGAGAAAAACAAACAACAGTGAAAAGGGAGTAAAAAAGGAGAAGAAATGGAAATGGAAAGTAAGTTTCCATCGAATGATTCTTTTCAATTTGACGGAAAAAGAAAGTATTGCGTTCTCCTATGCATGGACTCACTTTCATGTCCTGTCCTTACAATCGATGAGTGGCTACCCCCGTTTTGTCACGGATGAATTGAAATACTGACAGGCGATCTTACGACCGTGGACTTGTTTGTAGCAGATGCAATGCTAGAACCTTCGAAATAGGGCCTCCTGAACCATATAAAGGTGGTTTCAGCTACAAGGAACTGTCTTTAGTTGTAAACTTTAAAATGGCTTAAATTTTCAGGATCGGCCACCGTAGTGGGCCTCTGACCGATAGTACGCAGGATTTTTAATGAGAGAAGATTGGTCTTCATTAAGAATTACTCGTAAATACAAAAATATTATCGCCCAAGGTGATCACACCGCTAACATACCGAAGCTGGCTAATGACGATTCAAGATCCATACATTGGACTTCGGTATTGGTTCCAGCAGGTTAGGTGTGCAAGAGTGTGGTCAGAATATTCCTAAAGAAACTGAACTACCATATGCTGGCCAGCGTACCTGGATAATGAGAATGCCGAAGCGTCGTTTGAGTTTATCATGCAAAAATTGTTCCTTATAAGAATTTAGTACTACAGACGAAACAGATATACCGCCTGGTTTATGCGAATTTATCTTCTTTCTGTTAGCAGGTTTTGTTCGGGGCTATGTCCTTAGCTTAGCTATGTTAGCATGGATGATGCGGCGGACGGCAATAAAGTGAAAGTTGGTTATCAAGACAAATGGTCGAAGCAACAAATCAATAACATCCACAATATATATGGGACATCGAAAACCAAACTATGTAAACCAAGCCCTTCTGCTTTTTTTCCTTTTAACCTCCTGATCCACCTTATAGAAATTCAAAGTACATTTACAGATATATGCGAAAATAGCCGGATGTGAAGAAAAAAAAGTGGGAGCCAGACGACCAGAAACTAATCATGTTCACTTATGTGCGTAGGTAGGCTGAGAGTTGTTTTGAGAAACAACCAAAGTGCTCTTCCAATTTAGGGACACAACGCAATGCAACTGAGGAAGGAAGAAAACTTTTCTCTTCAGAAAATTTGGTATCGTAAGTAAGATGCCATCCAACTGGTCTATCTAAAGGTTTTGCAAACTATCTTCTCTGTATAGTTGTAGTGTGTTGAACCAACGTTGTAAATAAAGCAAATCAGACTTTCAGTTCCAGTTCCAAGTCTGCAGTTTGTGTTGTGTACTCTAAAATATTGTAGAGCATGAATTGGCTTAGGTTTAGGCTAAGTTTGAATGGTTGGTTAACTCGGGTCGAAAGGAAGGAGAATTTATAAAAGTAAAAGTAGGACAAAGTGGACGGACGGACGGGAAGGAGATGTTGAGAAAGACAAATTTATTCATGCATGTTAGTTCCATGATACTAAGGGTTAAGAGTCTACATGGGTGGTTGTACATTTTGCGGACATATTGGTTTCCTTTTATGTATTTATGGTCGGGTTCACCCTTCAGTTTACACTACACGAGGGATGCACTGCTCCCGGGATTCTAACACGATTTATATGTGTAGAAATGTTTCCGTTTAATTTGCTACACTGAATTCAGTGAAAGAAGATGGGTTAGAGTTCAGGAAATAGAATGTAATATTGAGTTAAAGAAAATTCACCTTTGCATGATGTATCAAGTTTCATAAATATTTACAAAAATATGTTTTGATTTTGCTGTAAAGTTTGAATAACTGATTATTTTTAGATGCAAAAAACCAAGAAGGCCCTTCAGGAAAACGAAATCAGGAAGAACAATCCAAAACCTCCGACCTTGGTAAGAAACATACGCACATAGTTGCATACACCTTATGGCAAAATGTACGCCGTTGGAACTCCTTGAGCTTTTGTATGTTGTAGTCCTTGACATCCTGAACAACTTTTGTGAAGGTCATACCTCCAAAATGTCTAACCGCTTCCTTGCTAGAAATACTCAGGTGGGCATGTGCTACGCCCAATAGTGACTTTCACTTTTGCTTTCACCATACGGCGTAGCGGATGTCCACCTGCGTATTTCTAGCGGCGAAACGGTCAGATTTTTCGGGGTAAGACCTTCACAAAGGTTGTTCAGGAGGCCGAGGCCTACAGCATATAAAATGAAGGGAAATTTAACGGCTTACATTTTCTCATAAGGTGTTACACGGTTTCCTATACAGGCGATTTCCAGCGTCGGTTACAACTCTCGATCAATTAAACGTGAACTAATCTGGCATAAAACAAGTAATAGTTTTAAAACAATTATAAAGAAAGCTGAGTAAAAAGTTGTCCAAACATTACGAATTCCCATAGACGCATTTATGCAGAGCGTGTGGGGTAAATGTTCGATCAACGGTTAAGAATAATTTGAAATTCGTTTCCAATTAAGGGAGATTACGTCATTCTGATTTGTATATCTCGAGCGTACAAATTCAGACAAAATTAAAAAACCGGATCGGATTTAGAATCCTCAAACTGTAGAAGTCGCTTACATCTGACAAACTCACCGCGGACACAGAGATGACAAAGGTCAAAACTTTTCCAAAGACATTCTAATCTTAAGTTGTTTAAATAGTGAAGATTCTATGTTGGAACAAAGTATTAGATCATAGCACGGTACACTGAATCATGACATAAAAAATGACAAATAGCATCATGTGATTTGAATTATAGGAAGAGTTGTCTGGCAGACTAACCATATTATTCTTAACTTTTTCATTACATACAGTTTTGAACAATAACCAAAAAGTAGAGCAAATTCCTAGTATACAGTTTCTTGAAGAAGTTTTACAAGTACTACGTTGCAATACTTTGTTATTACCTCACGAAATCCTCCTTAGAAATTATGGCTATATGGTGAATATCATCACTTGAGAGATTCTACCAATCACAAGAATCGACAATTTCTAAAGTGTTTAGTCGCTCCGCAATAAATAATATTATTGTTCGTTTGAAGAATAGGTGGATTACGTTCTACCTGATAATTGGCAATTTGTTTTATTTCCAATTGTATTGTCGGCAGTAGAAGTTTCCTAACATGCAATATATAATAGCAAAGCTTGATTGGTAGGAGCTGTTTACAGAAACTCACCGTTTGTACACGAAAACTTGTGCAATAAACTAAAAGAGAAAACAAATCCTACAGATAAACATTTTTAGTGTATAAGGTAAAAATGTCGGCCGTATTGCCGTAAGTCTTATTACTTTTCTGGATTTGTCATAACCATTGACCAAATACGTGGGATATGTGGACGGATTTTTATTAGACTCTTGTCATCCAGTGGGAGTTATTGTACTTGGGAGCCGAATGTAGTGTACGAAAAATATTACCGTAGTTGAGAATTAATTTCTCCGCAACATCTTTATAATTAGTAGAGCAACAAAAATCTACAGAAATTTTAAAATGCCTAGGTAATTTACGAGTGAAGTGTGAGTGAAATTCACATTAACGTAGCATTGAACTGAACTGCTGATTGACTTTTTTGCGCCTTATCTTTAGTGAAACACAGATGACAAATTCGAGCAATTTCCAGTTATAGGCACAGTTATTGGAACACTCTGTACAGTGTGGTGTGCTCTGTAGACTCTGCAGTAAATTATGCCTGCTTTATAATGAGTGACTTGAGATTGTCTGAATCCAACGTTATAGGTAATAGTGTTAGTCCATAAGTACCACATTGAATTGGAGCATTGAAGTTGTAAATTTGGATCCCTAGGGGCGGCGGAAGAAGGAATATTCTAGCAATTGCAATGCAATGAATAGAAAATAGAGTAAGAATGCGAGAATGCCTCGGACTGGAATGGAGGAAAATAAGATGGGGCTGTGGAAAAAAGTAAGTTTACTGTCGGAATAGAAAAAGAGTGTGTAGATTCAGTAGATACTTTCTCCTATTCAGCTTTTGTATTGCCTTCTTTTGCCAAACATTTCGTAAGTCCGCGAGAGTGGGAACTCAGCTCTAAGAAAACCAGGCCATAATTCCATCCCACCGAAGGCACAAGGCACAGCGAGTTTCTTTCGCTAAATGTGAACCAGCAAGAGTTTTAATTCAACTTTTAGCTTTCAAACCCATGGGCCAAAGTCAACTTTTGTATACACTTCAACTTTTTAATTAATAAACAAAATTCTCCAATGCTAGGGCAAACGGATCCGGTCTCGATAGACACATGACTTGCCGATGCAAAATGATTTCTTGTGTTTTACACGTTTCTATGTAACACATGCTAGTCCGAATTTATTTATACGGGCATGGCTATCGGTTGCTTTCCCTATTGTTAGAAAATAATTATTGTACCACCGTATACAGGACTTCTGCCATGCTCTACATCACATTATCGAAAATTTTTATCGAAATTTGAGGTCGCCACAATTCCATTTTTAACGGACAAGAGTATCTGCTGAAATGTGGGTAATGTTTAACAAACTTTGACTCAACGACAATAGCAGTTAAATGATTTCAGGTACAAGAGGGCAGGGTAAAAAGGCCTGCATCGATTTGAAATTAGTTTGTCCAAGTCCGACCCTTTCTTGGTGGGCCTTTTTCTGACCAGTGCCGGCGCTAAACCAAATTTTATATTTTTGATATGAGCAGTAAATGGTGAACGAGCTGCACTTGCATATAAATGGGGCATGAATGCTTTTTCAGACGAAGTCTAGCGTCAGGAAGCATATTGGAGAGACATACTCTACCTATGATTGAATTGAACTGAAATCGTTCTGCCCTCGTTTATTTCCGCAAGGCCCGGCCCTCGTATGTACATATTTTGATTTCCCCGGCCCTGACCCGTCCTAAATTCGGAGCGGGCATATAACAATTAGCATTGAAGAGGGAGCACTTCTGATTATTTGGCTATCTTTAAATTGTTTCATTAGAGTTAACACATCAAAGAATATATGGTTCAATGCATTCGAGTTGCTCAGTTAGATGTCTCCTTTCCTTGGGAGTGTCGATTTGGTTTTAAATCGGAAATGCATCGAAAATTGTCACAATTCTGGACGACAATCAGTTTTTCACAAAAAGATAAGATTTTTATAAGTATTGAAATTACGGGATTTTGATTCAATTCATTATTGATTAAATCATTCAACTAAAAGTATAGAATATTTTCTTATTGAAACTATGAAGGAACTCAAAGAGATGAACTATGTATATCCTACGCCAACTAGTTAGAAGAAAGAGAAAACAGTGAAAATTGACTTACTGTTTTGTCTTTGAGGAGATTCACCTTGCAGTGCAGAAATGCTGTGGTACCCAGAGGGGCTGTTATATTTGTCAAATTTTGGTGGTCGTCGAAAAACGGTAATGGCTCAGAGGTAGTCGAACTCGTCATCTCCTCTGAGTCGGTATCGTCGTAATCTGAAGTCGAAAAGAAAACCAACCAATTATTTCATATTTCTACGGGATACTACGAGTAGCACTACTAATCGGAAAACGGATTAACTCTTCTCTACACACTAATGCCAAGTCAATGCCAGGCACTGATGTGTTTCACAAGATCCTTCCTGAAAATAATTTATAAAATTGCCCTCCGTAATTATTGTCTTGTTTCTCTAAGCTCTCGGATCTACCAAATCCTTTCTGGCGAGTTGGTTTTATCAGAGTACACTCATGATTGGATTTAGTGAGTGGGAAAGCACGAAACAAAGAGATAACACATTTCTATTTGTAATGACGCAGGAACATGGACACAATTCTCAGGACACATTTCATCCAATCCGTCGGGTTTCGGTTCGAGTATCGTAATTATTTAGGTCAAATATGGTTTCACAAGAAATTCATGTTGAGAGTGCACTTATACCTGTACTGTTAGAATGCACTAACTCTTAAAATAGATTATATGTCACGTTTTATCCATCGTCTGTTCAACATTTACAATGGCTGGGTAATTATTTGTCAAAATTTCGAAATTGGCTCTCATATTCACGATTGCCGGAGGTTGTGATAATCTGAACGCCCAAAGAATATTTGTATATTAGCAGTAATGTAACGAATTTGAGTGGAAATTAACTTATGGTAAGTCTGACCATAATTCTACACTTTTTTTGTAATCCTCATCAGAGTTCGACACAAACCCGAGAGAAATATACTTGCATTCTCCGCCTTGTTAACATGTTTCAGCATTTTAAAATATTAAAGGTTCCCACATTGTAATTCTAATAAATTTTCTATTACCTTACTCCATAAAATTACAAAGTTCAACGTCAAACGTAAGAAAACATGCGGCGAAGTTTTAACAGATTAGGATTACAAATGTTATCGTTAATTTAAACTTGGAGGATGAACATACGTTTGGTCTTGGCTGCAACTATCAATTTCGTTAATAGTAAAGGCGAGACTCAACCCATCCAGCCCACTTTTTCTCGTCCCTTTCAAGTTATTAACCAAGTAAGTCTGTCGAGAACGACTTTTTAGAGTCTAACGAATAGCAGAGTGTGTTACGTTCTCTTTATGAATTTAATACGTCGATACTAGTAAGGTTGCTTCGCTTTTACCACACTAATTGGTTTTTGCCTCCGTCATTAACGTCTTTGTATCATACAACATCATGTATGGTTTTCATGTCAGTTTCAACGAAGTTTGTGCACAGGGTGGGTGAAAAAAATTGCCACTTTGAATGTTCCGTAGGAGCTTCCAACAGAAATCTCTACTGGATAGGGTGCCGTATTTCCTGTATTAAAGCCTGGGGGTTCTATTTTAAAAATATGTCTCCAGGTCAGTCGCTTTCTCCACTTTCTCCATAAGGGTGCATGGGGAAGGCAAAATACCCAGGTTGTAATGGAAACCGAATTCTAACTTCTAATGGAGGAAATACGATCCATGGGAAAGTGGACGGTGTGTTTTTATAACTGCTGAGTTTTCGGAGCTCATTTTTCTAAAATTTTGAAACAAATCGTCTTCAGAAATCTGTTTTCCCGGTGCACCTGTAAGTAGTTTTACAAATTTATCTTCTTATTAAAAGGAACGTACTTCACTGGAACTTGCCGTATTTATAGATACCCAGACCCATAGTTGGGAGAATTTAATATTAATTAATACTTAGTAAGGAATTTTAACCAGGGATCTGTGAAACGGCCCAAGAGCTTGTATACGCCGTAATAATGACCCAGGATTGTGCAAGAAGCTTAGAGATAGCATAGAAGGTAATGCACGAAGGAAAGTATTTCATTATTCTTATTTAATAATATGAGAAAACTTTCTCCAGTATTGCATTGCATTGGAATGGACGGAGAATTCTCACGAGTGCCCGCGGAGTCACAGGAGTGCATTTAGCTATCTATGGAAGAGTCATTAGGAGTCATTAGGAGAGAGTCAGGAGTCTCCATAAAAAATTAATTGAAAGTCTCACTCCAGCTGTTAAAAGGGAAGCCAAGTCTTCAGGACCAAAGAAAATGCATAATGAGTGTGTTGAAGCTGAAATTGAGATATTAGGTAATGTGTAAGTCATTCGGTATGAATGCACTGCAGAAGGTGCACTACTACACAACAAGGGACATTCCAGAGTGTGAATGTCATTCATACAATTAGAAAAATTGTGGAAGTCCTGCTTAAGCTGAATTCACTTAAATATTTTGTTGCTTTTTCATGTCTTATCCATCTCGTAAGGTAGTTTATGGAAATACTATCAAATGTATGTGTAATGTACGCCAATGATTGGGAATGCCAACATATAAGTATGACCATAATTCTGAATTGCAACGACAGTCAAAAACAAATACGTAAATTCTGAAAGTCGTGATCGCGTTAAATAATCTATGTAGATATTACTCAGCAAATTGCATTTACAGAATCTTAAACCGACGTATACATATGCCTTCTTATTTTGAAAATTTTCTTAAATTCTCACTTGAATTTTGGACCTTGACGATGACCATCGCGATTGTCTATCGATATTGCCGCTTACAGAGTTCTGGAATCCCCGGAAGGAACGATAATAACACAGGAAAGTAATTTATGGGCGACTTTTCAGAGTCCTTAAACTACTAACTAGGCCACTATGTCGTAAATATGAGGACGAATCTATGGGACCTTGACACTTCGTGTGTTTCCCTCGCAGTATTATGAGGCTTTCACCCGTCAACAGCAAAAACGAAAGGAAGGAAAGTCTTGAAAATGTAAGGTAGAAAGAACCGGGAGCTTTTTCTTCACTTGACAAAAGCACCAGACTGCGTGAACCCAGTCAGCCTCACAGATGAAGTCCTAAAATCTTCAGCTTTTCTTTATTCGCAAATTCTGATTTAACCTTACATCTGATTTAGTCTCGTAAGTAGAAAATTGGATTTTTTCCTCGAAAATTTGATACTTCTTGTTACTTTGGCTTCCTAACGTCATCTTCAAATTACGTAAGAAGGAACAACCGTAAAGTCTCAGGTTATCAGCCTATCCCTCTAAGAAGAAAAAGTAAGGACTTCCTAGAATATTTTTAATTCACTGTCAGTAATATAATTCGTAGAAAAAGTATTATGATTTCCTTCTAATTTGTTAATTGCGATAGTTTTATAAAATGCATTTGAATTTTCACACTGGACAACAGTTTGCTTAATTAAAAAAAATTGTGTTACAAAATATTGAAATAGGGATCTAATGAATAGAGACCTTACAAGTTGTAGAGCGTCAAATTATGTACTGAGGTTCAACTCAAAACCCCCTTAATAATATGCTGACTATTTAACTGGTAAACTTTTAAAATATGTATGACGGTTTTCTCCTAGAAATATTTATGACTTAGTACTAATATTAAACTCTAGCAAGGTGCACTCATTACGCGGAGAAAGTCGACCCGTATGATGAACCGAGGCAAAATGCCAATGCCATATTATTATTCCAGTCGTGAAAGCAATTAAAATGGTCTACTAATTAGTCGGTCAGACTATTCATTCCAGGTTTTGAGTTAAAATTCATACACCCACATTACATTTCAGTCGGGCCAAGGAATTAAAGGATTGATGGTCTCCGGGTTTTATATAGTGGTTGGCATCGGCACTTCAAAGTTGGATCAAAAGTACACGTCCGTCTACTTCTACTACCTGACTGTCGACTTGACTCACTCAGATTTAATTTAGGCTTGTCTGAATGCGGTTGGCTGAAAAGAGAAGGAAAATACTAGAGAAAAGTGAGGAACAACGGGTTCGTAGTTTATTTCCTCGACCGAAAGCATTATTTTCCAGAAGGGCAACTAAGGAAGAAAAGACTTGACCGAGATAAGTGAGCTTAAATCCAAATCTGGAGTATTTCAAGCGTTTACGCTTACGTACGATTGCGATTACTTCTATCTCTACTTTTTTGTGGCCTACAGACTCCTGCAGTAATCGTTGACAGCTCTACAATTCATTACACTACATTACGTGCATTTCAAGGAAAAGGAAAGTCGTGCAGGGCTATTGCCGAGGGAGAAAGAATTATGTTTGAGAGGTCCTGCTCGCATACGGGATTAGTAAAGGATGTACATACAAACAAAAGGAATAAAGATCCCAGGAGTCGACCGGAATTCTCATCAAAAATTAATTGAAACCCAGAGATCTCAGGCCTGGCATGGGCTGGATTGAGTTTTCGAAAGACTAGACGGAAGAGAAAAGAAATGCCGTCGTCGCATTCACAATTCGTTTCGGAATTATTTTTCATCTGTCTTCTGTTGTGGTGTGGTACTCAGAAACACTTGAAGAGTACAAACCTACAACAGAAACTCTGATGAGAATCTCATCATTAGTTTTCCTCTCCTATTTCCTATTCCCACATCCGGAAAAAAGATTTTAGGGAATAATTTTTCCGTCAAAAAAATCTAAAGATTCAACTTCAGTTTTCACTGACGCGTGAGAAGTATTATGTTTCCTGCAAACCAACTCGTCAGGTCTTATTTCTACATGTACATGTGTAAATTAATTAAGTGTTGCCAAGATACTGGGAACTGTGAACTGTCTTAAGGTTGGAATTAATTGGTTATAAGATTCAAGCTTGCGTGGGATTGAATCAATTAGTAGTTATCTAGAATCATATTTATTTCCCTGCATCGTCGACTTGTCTGCCGTACTTAATTAAGCCGTCAACAGAACTCACTCCAGATTTATTATGTAAACAAAGTTTTCCATGGACCGAAAGGTGAAGGAAATTAGAACAGAGAACAGATTAATCAGAGTTTTACGCACAAGGTAATTCCGAATCCGGGACCAATTTTATTAGGAGGATTTTTACGGTGACACAATTCTGTGCCCAGCGTTCATGTACTCACGGTATTATTCCATCGCACAAAAAATCAAGGGGTATTAAAACCATTTATCACAGCACGATGTCGAATGTCTATAATGCGCTTGGGGCCAAATAACTCTCTAGGACGGTGCAAAATTTGGTCAAATCGCAAAATCTTCGTATTCTTCCGGGGATTCTAAGAATGGTACAGACCAACCTCTTCTAAAATCCATTGCCCCGGGTGTTTTAAAAATCTTGCTAACTATTTTCCCCTGATCCCCAGAGAGTTAGCTTCTGTTACCTAAAAATTCTTATTACTTTGCTGTGGTAAGGGTTTGGCCCGTTGGGCAGGCAATGTATGTTCATTTCTTCACATGGATACAAGAATTTATGTTATGGTCACGACAGTATTTATGATCAACACGAATTTGGATGACTCCAATAATTGTATCAATGACTTTAACAAAAATTCTAGTATCCATACGAACAAATGAACAAACAATTGGTCCTTATTTCGGACATACCCTATATTAAATTGAATCCTTATTATTTTCGTCTAATTTATTGCTCATTGGTTACTATAAATGTCATTCAATGGGTTAGGTGTTACCGCAAAAATTGGGTTGAAAATTCTTGGATTCAGATAGAAATTGAAATACCTATTTAGACATTTGAAGTCATGGCCAATTTGACTTGTTGCCTGCAACATACATCTACATATGCAACGATTTGTCATTACATTTCATGGAATTCTTAAATAATGGACCCATATTTCTAAACAACTTCAACCCACTCAACCAACCAAACCAACGGTATGACGACTAGGCACTTTCTCCAATCTTATTTTGAAGAAAACTGAAAAGTATTTCGTCTCGTTTCGTCTCCTCCTGAAAAACAGAACTTTTCCTTTATTTCCAATTCCAGCTGTGTAATTAGACCTCTGACACCTCTTCAAACTTTCTTGACAACCGACTCAAATTCTTTGTATGGAATTCTAAGAACTGCCGCCGTCATGCCCAAGACCAGATAGCGGGACGGCGGAAAAGTTTCTTCTCATTCGAATGACTCAAGTCGAAGGTGAGAACGAAAAACGAAAAGGCGGAAACGCGTACTTTTTTCACCATTAATATTGATAATCACAGTGGTGAAAAGGAACTCATTCATAAATGCGACGAAGGAATGGGACTAGAAAATTTAGGTCATGTCAAGGAAAGAGTTTAATTCATGCAATTCATATACGGAATAAATGCTTGTAATCGTAAGGGTGAACCTCCATTAGTACGTTGCACACTAATAGCTTATAAGTAATTAGAATACCGACACACTCTTCTACAATGCTGAGGCGTTCCCCTTACACATCTTGTGAAAAGCAGCTTTTATGTGACAGACAAAATAGTAGTCAAAAGTAGATTGACTTCAAAAATTAAATATATTAAGTTCAGCACACGAATGTAGTCACAAGAAAAGTAATTATTTAAAGTACTCGAACAGGTACCAAACACTTGTCCAAAAAAGTGAAATGAAGGAGATGCTTTCAGAAGGCATTACTCTGGGTTGATAATAACGGACCTCCGCATGATGTGTGAGGTTTAATTTTTAATTCGAATAGCGAATGTCTTGTTCCGAACGTAGTATAAAATTCAAAATTTAAAGTTCAAAGAAGAAAACATAACATTGACAGGATGTTTTACCGTGCCGCGTCGTCGGCGCAGAAATAAATTAAAATTTATTTCGATCAAGAGTCAATCGACATAAGAAAGCAGTTTAAGACAAGAGTTTGAATAAATTATAAATAAGATGGATGGTTTGCGTGTTTTCTGTAGCATAATAGTGTGTAACAACTATTTTCATGTCTGACCTCAATTACTGTTAAAAGTACATGTCAATGGTACTAACGATTAATATGTAGAAAGTTTAGACGATACAATGTCGTTAACTTTTCAGAATTCATTTTGAGAAGAATATCAATTAGCATGCAAAATTAATACTGGAATTGTTTTTGAAACTGAAGTAAATATTTGGAAACAATGCACATACTTTCTATCGGCAACATTTTTTAACCCATTCCTACTCTTCATTCGAGATTCTTGATTTCGTAAAAGAAATTTAATCATGCCTGGAATGTAATTGAGAAAGGGCACGATTTTATCCAATTTTTCCATTTGGGCTCTCCTATCCAAATCAGTGTCTGGCGCTAATGTAATCCGCTAATGAAAGCCCACTGTCAAACTCCACCAAACTTTCTTCGTAACAATTTCTATCTTCTAATATTTCTGCCCGTCTTGTCTTGTTCAATCAAGTTCTCTTCTAAAGAAGATAATACATAAGTTGGAAGTTCTTTGGCAGGATAGAGATACGTGCACTGAAACTATAACCGTACTTCCTTTTGAATAAACCTTCGCCAAGACTGTAAGACTAGACCAAATTAAAATATAACATACACACTCACACATTCGCAAGACATGACATGGATTAGATGGAAAGTGAACCTCGACGAGAAAGTCAAACCAAAAAGACTTTCACCCCTCAAAGCAATGTTCACTTTCATTCACCGCACCGTAGAGAAAGTTCAAAATCCGTGATACGTTATGAATCCAAGGCAAAGTTGGAAGGTAGCATCTAATGAGAGGATTAACTTTGGCTTGTTTCTCTAATCCCCACTTTCCAGACTCGTTCAACCTTTAAAGGTTTATGTCCACAACAAGCCCATAACCACACCTAAACTTTAAAATCAGGATCAACTTTTATCCCTACTTAATGTACAGGGTGGTTAATATCTTTGGATCCCTAACACAAGATAACCCCTTCCAGAGGTCACCAAAGTTGGTGACCTCTCATTTTGAACTGCCCTGACCTCTGCACGGCACATGAATCATACCGGAAAGCTGAAAGGAAACTCTTTGCCCCCATGATTCGAATGACACCGCACTTGACCTATGTCTTCTGGTGATCCTATATTGACATTTGCTGATCCACTGGAGTCCAACGGATGGATGACCCAAGTTTCGCCAGTACAAAAGTCTTTTGGGATCACTTGGGCTCAGAATATCAAAAATTCAGGTCAATCAGTCTCAACCGCAAAATATCATCCTTACGTAACTTACGTAAATGGTGTAAAGGAATTTATGCTAGGCCACCCTGTAAAGAAAAATGACCGCCACCACCACTACATACAAGAGGTTACACCCCACGGCGGTATGAGATTCGTGTATGGAATGGAAAGTTGGTTTTCATTAAATGATTGCTCAGGTGGGTTATGTACAACTATACCACATGCGTGTACGGGTGAAGGGTTTTATTTTGATTGTCTAATCTGAAACTATTTTACTGTCCGTTCAGGACACCGCCCTCGGAGTCAACCTTAATCTCCTTGGATTAAGTTCTGGGCCAAATATTTACTTTGAACCCGTCAAATCACACATACACACGAATGTCACCAAAACACGGTGAAAGTCAACTTTCACTGATTTGATTTGTCCGAGATTACGTAGACATAAAATGTTAGTTACTAAATGGGTTTTAAAACTAATTAATTCCGAGAGCACAAAATTCACTGACAGCGCATTCGATACTCTTGGGTTCAAACACTAAAAAGTTTACAAAATTATTAGGAACAATTATTTTTACTAAAATTAACATTATTTGACCCTAGATATTAAGCCCCAAGAATTTTATTACCTTTCTAGGAATAATTTTAAAAATATAAATTAAAAATGTAAAACTACTCTCTTGTATGGTTTAGAAAAGTAAGATAACTTCTAAACCGAGAGAAATTTCATACTGAAGAATTTTCTGAGCTTCTGAGCTGAAAGGGGTATGGATTGCTTGAGTTTATAAGGAACGACGTTGTTGACAATTCGGAAGAAATTCTACACAAAATTAATTTCCACAAATAGCCCGTCTTTCTGAAATTATATTAGAGAAGGCGAGCGTTGACACAAAGTGAGAGCGAGCCCTAGTATGGACTCGAAAGTTTTGTTCTTGGACCAGTCGTAGTGGCACTTGAACTCGTACTTTGGAAGTTTAAATTTGAATTTAGATTGCTACACTTTATGTGTGTGTACGAGGCAAAACGCTTGGGTTGAATTGTTCTATATTTTACTTAGATGTGGATCAGTAGACATGTTTAAGGTAGTTTTAAGACACAATCCAAAGGAATTGTAAAGTCGTTAGACTGAGACTTTCTAATGTTTGCTAATTTTCATTAATTGAACTAATTACCTAAAGTAGAGAGCGTCCAATTAACGCAGACAAGAAGGAATATGAATGTGACATGAAAAAACATTTTTCACCAAACAGTTTCCGTCCGTTCCAGTTCTTTACTTCAAATCAAAACATTTTGTAAAAAAAGAACTGTCCACATTCCACTGGGTGATACTCACAGAAAAGAAATCGCAACATTTTTTATTCCAAAGAAACAAGTTTCAACTGTGTATTGGTAAAACTTTCTTTTTGTATTTTTGTGTGGATTTACATTTTTAATGCATATTCATAAAGTGATTTATAAAGTATGTCGTGTCTCGAATGTCTTTGTTGTTGAAGTAAACTTTCACCGGACGGACGAAGGACCGCCAACCGGACCGAGAGCTGAAGCTGGAGCTTTTTGGGAAGTTTTTGGATGATCGTTCTACACACGATGCCTTGGAGTTGCCGACTGAGAACACTTGTGCGAACCTCTTTGGGTTTGAATTGAAGTATTCTAGTTACGGATCGATAAAGTGTCTGTGTCACTATTTTTGATGGTACTGCTACTACTGTACTACAACTCCTCTTAAGGAGTTCATACCCCGAAGGGAGGCTTTTGGAATACATTATTTAACTTCGCGGGATGAAGAACACTTGGTGGTTTCCGGGGGATGATGCTGAAGTGTGGAAATTCACACTCAGAATACACGTGTTTACCATGTGCAATTAATAATTTAATCATCAAATCACACATAAATCTGAAAACCTCCTCGTTTTTCCGGGATTTATAACCGAGTTAATTTATTATTTAAAGTTTGACGTCTTATTTACGTCCTGTCAAATATTAGTGGACAAAATTTTTCAGAACCAGAGTTCTTTTGATTGCAGAGTTCATACAATTGAGTAAAACCACTGAAGAACAATTGTGTTGATTTCTCGCTCGTTAAGTCACTTACTCCTCAGGTTTTTTAAAAAGAACTCACTCTAACAATGCCTTGCCTTTAAATGTTGCAAACTACTGTTGTGAAGAACTAAATTATAGAAGACAGAACATGGTTGCTGCATTATAGTCGGAATTACGGCACTTGCGGATGAATGATTGTGACCTAGTTGTATTGCTGTGGGCTATGCTTGTAAATTGAATAAAAACAAGCAAAGATTCAAATTCGACATTAAAACGGCAGAATCATGGATGCATCTTCATGAAGGATGGCATTTTCTCTAATTCATTAAAAAGTGAAACGAGAATGTCTTAAATTTCGATAGGATACTTTCATGTTGTACGAGATGTGAACCATATTACGGAAAGCAATTTATTTTACAGTTACTCGTGTCGTACTGTGAAGGTGATTATCCTATATAGAAACTCCAGTATTATTCAGGAACAAGTTGTACAATTTCAACAGTAATTTGACTAACAACCCGTAATTAAGAAAACAAGGCTCGACATGTCTGATGTTACGAATTGTAAATTATTTAGATTAGCATGGAACAATGGTCGTGTTGCATGTCTGATTCATGGATGTTTGTGAAAGGGATTGGAAGTAATAATTATCAAGTAATAGTTGTCTGTTTGTTTGTTCGTTTGTCTGTTCATATGAAACGGGCTGCAGGGTGTCCTGTAAGGTTTTAATGGTTTCTTGGACAAGGTGAGATATACAACTTCGAGATACAGTGGGGTTCATAATTATGAAGCAAAATAAAGAGATTTCAGAAATTTCGGTACGTTATACAGAGGTTAGCAGAGGTTTTTGAAAACTGTTCTCGTTCAGCCTATTAGGATTGGACCTACATCCTTGGGTTGCTTATTAGCAAACTAAATTGTTTCCTTTCAGCTAGATTTTCCGTCAGTTGCGCGGGCTTTCTTACTAGTTATACATAAAGTTGAGGAAAGTGGCAGAATATACGCCATATATTCGACATTGGCTAGTCGCATTATGATTATATTTCTTTTAATGTCTAAACTTTAGTAGATTAACTAAAATTGATTAAAAATTACTAAACATTAGATGTAAGATATCAGGTTGTTCTTAAGGTGGGGTCTCGAATATATTTTCCAAACAATCAAAATGTCATAGCGATTTGAGAAATTTGGGTCATATTCCT
>JAQGCA010000093.1:0-47578 GCA_034698945.1 Protaphorura quadriocellata | reverse complement strand
ATGACATGACACATATGGCAACATGGTGTTGTGGGTGTTGTGGGTGTTGTGGGGTGTTGTGGGTTATAGTAGTTCCCTCTGACAAGTCAATGGATTTCAGTTGAACCACCTTGCATTTGCTGGCAACCGGCACCACCATGTTTAACAATAATTTAACAACTATGTCGTATAAAACTTACGCGAGCCAAAACATTAGGCTTATCCATTGTCGTCCGCTGATGATGGGTGTGGGTGACAATAATAGAGTCGTCGTCGTCGTGGATGTCGTCCGCTGATGATGGGTGACAATGGAGTCGTCGTGGATGTCGTGGAGTGGAGTGAGTGAGGCCCGGTCGGACTGTTCGTCCTCCTCTTCGTTCTCTCGTTGTCGAATTGTTTGCAGATGCGCAATGGAGCACAAAAAAGTAAGGGAAATTTGGAGAAGTGGATTGGCAGTTGATGACTCTATTGTCATCAACTAGTGTCTGGAATTTACATCTTGGGTATTGAGAAACGACAAGGTTTTCTTGTCCAAAAGAACTGAAGAACTGCGTGGTCCATCAGTCCAGGAAAGAGACGCCATTCATTCTATCACCACCAACTCGAGTCAAGACGAGTCAACGAAACGACGCAAAAATACAATTTTTGATTTTGATTTTCAAATTAGTTTTTGTGCAAGTGACTAAGTAGTTATTAGACAATGGTTGTTTTTACCTTAGTTTCTTCGTTGACTCGCGGTCCAGGTCTGTCGGAAGTCGAACTGAAAAGTTGTAACATTTGTCTTGGTGGAATTTTTTTACAATCTCACCAGTTGGTAGTGGAAATTAAATTGTGACCACTGAAAATAAGAATTAGAATGACAGAGTTAAAGATTCAACTTGGTCAATTGTACGGAGCTTTGGGAGTGGCAGATGAGACAGAGAAAGCCGGATTACAAAATCTCATTCAAGATTTAGAGGCACTCATTCAACTTTCTCCAGGTGGAACTGGAAATATACTGGAAGAAAGTCATTCTGGAACTGGAGCTGGTCAGAACTCAGAAATTATAAGTTCATCCCAACCAAATGACTCCGTGTCCGTGCGTGACCCATTTGTTGGGGATGAAGACGACGAATTTGCGAGATTTCAGGTAACTGATTCTTTTGTGTCAGTCTTTCTTTCTCTTTGTCAAAGTTGATTAAACGTTTCGTTTCACCATTTATTTTTTGACAACCTTTCAAAAAGTGATCGTTTTGACACTTTATTTTGTAATTTAGTTTTGACCAAATGTTCGTTCGGAGAAAAAAGAATTTAATGTAATATCAATATGGAAGGTAATTATACCGGTGAGTACCAAAAGATACCGGCCACCCCAACTTGCCCCAACTGCAAGAGCATGGGCAGGTTCCGTGCACTCTTGCTTTGCAGTTGGGGCAAGTTGGGGTGGCCAGCTTCTTTTGGTGTGCTGTGTAATTAATTATCCTTGGTCTATGAATTACTTTATGCCGGACAGAATTATTGTACATTCTTGATATCAACCTTGACTTTAACCGATTTTTCAAGGCTCCAATCTAGCAGACTGGGCAGAGGTTCTAATATTTACAGTCTTAAAGATGACGGCCAAAAAAAGCCCTGTTATTTCTAGCGGTCCAGCCAGTTATATCTTAGCCTCTCAGCCTCTGGTGACGTAGGACCGATGATTTCACGACCAGGCCCTCTTATAACTAGGCCGGGTCCAAATATAAACCGTCCAGTTTGCTTTTCAGCACTTTAGCAAAACAGAAAGAGAAAATCAGATAGATCGGCCCTTTGAAGAAAAAACGGGAGAAATATTATTTCAAATTCAGTAAACCCGTAATAATCTGGACCAGGGCAGGTTTTTATCGGAGTGGGCTACCTAAATGAATTACAGGCGAAAGAAGGGAATGTCATTGATCAAGGTCAGGAGACTGCATTGGTAGGGTGGCACAAAACGATACCATATTACTATGAATATAAATTACGTCATACCGCAATCTAATTATTAGTTATACCTTTTAAATAGGAGAAATACTTCCTTCTCAGAGTCACGTTACTTCCTTCTCAGAGTCACGTTACTTCCTTCTCAGAGTCACGTTACGTTGACCCACTTCTTATTTCAAAACACCAAGACGATATAAATTGTATTGTGTAGTAAATGTGACCAAACGTAAACGATATATTCAGTTTGAGCTAAAACTTCGTTGCTGTAAGTTCTTCACTTCTTCACGAACCTACACTGGCCCCGACATACCCTGTCCTTTGAGAGCTTGATAAAACCGGCCTTTCTGGAAGCCTAGAAATATTCCGTCCTAAGGTCCAGGACCTTGACCTTAGGATGGAATATTTCTAAAATAACGGTCCTGAAAGTCCGAATATACACTCTCGCTGACCTGCTCAGACTCCAGGTATATTCGGACTTTCAGGACCGTGAATAACTGACGCGGCCATATTAGTGTAAACTGTAAATATTAGAGCCTTGGTTTATTTTCTCGTTTTTATAGAGAGTATATATCTGTACTTACTTCTCACCTATTACAGAAAGAAATTTCCTGTTTGGAAAATAAGGATTTGAAGGACAGTGACAGTACTGAACCATATCTGAGCAACAATACTAGTTCGAGTAATGAATACGGGGAACGGCAAGCTAATAGTGACGATTCCGCACAAATTTCGGTGAGAATAATTTTAAATATTTTCAATCCACACATTCACATTAAGCTGAATTGCATTTTCCTCGTATTCAACTTTTTATCTGTTTCAGGAACTTCTGTCAAGTTTGGAAGGTATGAAATGTAGAGCGCCGTTTGAGCACCACTGGGGTCAGAGGGGATACCACAATGCAATCGTTTTCAGTGCAGAGCGGAGTTCAGAGGGTTCAAGTCCGTTTGAAGAAAGTGGAGAATCTGTAGCAGTAAGGGTTGTATTTGCTCAGCCTATGACAGAGGCTATGCGACCGTGCCAATTTTTCTTGGAAGGTAGATGTAGATTTTCAGAAGATGAATGCAAATTCTCTCACGGAGAATTGCTGGCCTTTCCTGACCTTAAGGATTATAGGTAATTTTCATTTTTTTTAAAACTCAAACAATCACTGTTATTTAGTACTTATGAATCCTCCTGGCTTATTTCAGAGAGCCGAATTTTTCCGCAATTGTTCCCGGGACACGAATTCTTGCCAAATACACTGATGAATTATGGTACCATGCAACTGTGGCAAGTAAGACAAAATACAATTAAATGGGAAAGGACTCTAGAATAATACTGTAAAATAATTAGAACTTGTTGTTTAGAATTCACAGAGACTGGAGACTGTGAGATAACTTACGATTTTTACAATGAAAAATCCACTATTCCAATTCATGATACATTTCCCTTGAACGAATATTGTGACGAAGACAACGAAGAATTATCACTGTCTAGCGATAACTCCAGTTCCGAAAATGAGATCAACCAGTCGGATTTGGAAGATACTCCTTTGTCGGATGAAGTTTGGAACCATATGAGCGCAACTTCAGCCTTGGGGCAATGGGAGCGCCATACAAAGGTTTGCTCAAAAAGACACGAACACATCGTTTTATTTCTAATATTCAAGCCGGAAACTTAATGAATACGTAATTAGCATATTTTGACATTCTGTCGTTGCCAAAAATGTGTCAATAATTCTATTTATTTAATTATAATTATATCTAACTGGCAATTGTCACTAAGGAACCAAATAAGGAAGGGACTGCCCGGACCCCCCGTCCAACCCCCAAGCCCTTCATCCACCCTCTCCCCAAGAATTATCTACATTTTGACACTGGTTTCATCAAATTGTGCCCAGTAGTTTTCTCACAAATGAGTGCTTAAAAATTGTGAACGGAGGGTGCACAGACCATACAAGGAAAAGTACGCTGTTGGAAATCGCTAGTTTTTGTTGTAGCTAGTGGCACGCTGGACATCTTTTGTGAAGGTCCTACCTCCGAAAGTCTAACCGATTGGCCGCTAGAAATACACAGTTGACACGTAAGGTTGAACGAAGAGAAAGCGAATGCGAGAGCCATTTGCTTTCACTTTACGTGCCCACTGTATGTTTCTAGCGGCCAAACGGTTAAACTTTTGGGGGTAGGACCTTCACAAAAGTTGTTCAGGGTGCCACTAGTTACTACACGTAAGAATTTCAGCGATTTGCAACGGCGTACATTTTTCGGCAAGGTTTGTGCCCCCCACTTTCCTACACACCGGGGGAATATTTTTTTCGATTTGGTTTTCCCATTTTGTTCCCCGATAAATACTCTACATTTCATACACTGGTTCTAATTGGGCTAAGCGGAGCTCCTGTGTATAATTACAATCATGCGTATTTCATGGTAAAAACGCATGCGGGAAGTGGACTTCCCAGCCCTTTCTTAGAAAGACACAGACAGGTCCGACCAATAGTTCCGTCACAAAGTGAGTGCAAAGAGTCTGCGAGGGAGAGTCACAAATTTTGGTGTTTATTCCCCCCAGCTTCCGGTAGGCGAAGGGACTTTTTTCACTTTTTTGCCAAAAATGCATTCCGGATAATTCTGATTCCATAGACACCGAAATTATTAAAATCCGTTTAGTAGTTTTCTCAAAAAATGCGTGAGCACGATCATCCGGCCATCCAGCAAGTACTGTTTTCTATAAGTGTAAGATTTTGCACTTGGATCATTATCAAAACTCGCGAGTTTTGCTCTACCGAAATTATTAAGAGAATCCAGAGAATGGCGATTTTGTGTTTTTTAATATTCCATAACTGCAATTTTTTTTTAAATAATTGGTGGTCATCATTACTATCATTTTCTAAATAACTATTAATTGTATGGCTCACCCTCTAGTGATGGTCGTAAATTATCATTTGGATAGCAATTGTGAAAATCATCAAATAATCTTCAATTTAGCGACAATTGTCCCAGAATTCGATTTTTGCGTCTTAGAACCGTATAAATGATTCAATTTACTATAATTATGTGATGATTATGAATTTTGATGGATGGTAATAATGTTCGAATAACTACTCTTTATTCGAATAGGGAATTGGATCTAAATTGATGCAGAAAATGGGATATGTCCTGGGGTCCGGATTAGGGAAAGCAGGTGAAGGAAGGGTGGAGCCTATAGACGCTGTGATTTTACCACACGGGAGATCATTGGACAAGTGCATGGAATTGAAAGAACATTCAAGGGCACATGGAAATGCAAACTTATTCAGTGTAGAAAAACGTCTTAAAAGAATTCAACGAAAGGAAAAGTTGAAAGCAGAGAAACTACAGGACAAAGTCCGCCAATCTGAATCCGTGTTTGGTTTCCTAAACTCCCATTTAAACTTGAGTAAAGGACTTAAGAAATCTAAAATGGCCGAAAACCTAAACAAGGAGTCGGTAGTGAATCTTAACAAGAAACTGTTACATGTTGGTGAAAGTATAAAACAAGTTAAAAAGGACATTGCGAAATGTAAAGAAGGGATGAAAAGACATGAAGGTAGAGATCAAGCTACGGTAGAACGAATGAAAGGGAACTTAAGTTCTTTAGAAACAAAATTGGCGGATTTAGAGCGGAATGAAGTTAGTATAGCTGGTGAACAGAGACATCGAAGTGATAAAAAGAAATTCTCAATATTTTAATGACTGAAATATATCGTACTGCTGGCGCCCTGAAGATAATCGTCGCACCTGGTTCAGCAGAAAATAATTGACCAGTTTACAATATCAAATGTTTATGACTATCACGTTGGAGGAACGGGAATAATTATGTCTAGAATTGGAGGTGAGTTTTTATTTTTTCTATTTTATTCTACTTATTTGACAAATCAAGAACGAAATTATAGAAATTGTGTGGACATTAAGTACGTTCATACAGACATAAATATAGTTAGAACCAGAACCAAAACACGTCTAGGTAGAACGCAAATGTGGAAATGGATGAACTAACCTGAATTGACTAATCATAGACCGAAATGGACCACTCTTTTTATTTGGTTTAATTTGATTTTTTGGAAATGTGACATGTCAATGGTTGGAGTAAGGAAGAGGTCCTCTCGTCAACCCCTGTCCGGCTCGGCGTCGAATCCCACGAGGGGGACGCTCTTAGCCCTCTAGGGCTCGACCTACCTAACCTAACTGTATCTTAAAGAGGAGTGGGATTAGAATTACAAGTATCTAGGTTAGGTGGATCAAGCCCTTACGGCCCTTAGTGGGCTATGGGGCGGAGCGTCCCGCTTCAATTCAGTGTTTCGGGGCAGAGCATCGACGGGAGCTGGGGGCGGAGCCCCGACTAAAAAGCTACAGTTAAACCATTTCAGTTCAAGATTCGTCAACCCATGGTCGTTATTTGCTTTTTAGTCAGTTTAGTCCGTTTTCCAGATTTTTGTTCTGACTCCATACATATTTTTTAGGTTCCAACAATTAACTATAATTTTTTTAGTTTTTGAGATGAGTTTTTTAGCTCAATCATTCTAGAATTTACTTTTATCTATTTCTTAGTAAACAGAAACACCATTTTATTTTATTTTAATGTCGCTCGCAGTTAAACCTTTTTACTTTCAAGTTCAAACTCAAACCGTGCGGCCTACCGGATTTGTAACCAAAAATGTTAAGTTTTTGTCTCGTTCGTTTCCGAACTCCACTTCCGATGCACATGTCGATCGGGCAAGCCTGTCCCCACGTAAGATTAAAGGGGAGATGAGTTCAAATCTGGTGGTGTCGTGAGTTTGAGGAAAGGTTTAAGTGAGAGCAACATTATTTTAATTCACTTCTTTGGCGTATATTATTTCATTATTATGAGTTATATGACGTTTATTTTGGTTCAAAATAAACGTTCAAAATCCAAAATTTTTGGATTAATAATTAATATTTGTCTTGATTGAACAGATGTTGACTGCTGAGAAAAATGACAGGATTGAGAAAGGAGGGATGGAGTTGCAATACGAATGTGGTTTTTGTGACTCTTCATTATTCTTCGACATAAGAACTGAGCATACAAAAGAAGTCCACACAGTCCACAGTGATATCCACCAATTCCCATGCAACCATGCAAGTATTGGGCTCAGTTGTTCCTAAGTCATTTACGAAATGAATCCGGAAAGGATTTGTGTGGTGAGTTGCACAATGCTCATAAAACTAGTCAATACAAAAATCAGTCTCCTCATCAGTGCTTTGCTCGCTTAGGAAACTTACATATGTACATAAATATCCTTCATTGTCATTAAGATTTTATTATTTGCGATTGATAAATTTAATATTGTTCTTAGTAATAAAAATAAGTCTATTCATGTACAAACTCAAAATGTAGACAAACATTATATAGATAATGATATTAGTTATGCTAGATTAGTTGCTAAAGGAAGGCGTAGTTCTGCTATTAATTACTTGGATAGTTTTGTTAAACAGGTGATCTCTAAATCAGATAATTTACTCAATGAGTCGCGGGCCCTGGTACATACGCCCTTCCACCGACCTGGTACATATCCCCCTGCCATCCTACCTGCCCCCTGGCGCGTGGATATATCTAACGACATTACTATATAATGCAGATAGTAATATTGGTTACACTCAATTATTTTCTACCAGACGGAAACACTAAACACTACATAAGATTATTTAAAAAAAATAGACGAAAGTAATCAGTTAAACGAAATTTCATAAAACACGACTTACGAAAATTTCTTAAAATAGAATAAGCGTTATTCCCTCCCGTAGATAATATATATAATATATATAATAATCCTGATCCACTTAATATACCGGATAAGTTATGCATCGTAAAACTTTTCTCCCCATCTACTTCATTAATAAAATGCTTTAAATGACGTGTTTTATTTCCTTGTTGCTCAACAAAAGTATTATATAGTTCTTTAAAAGCTTTTGCAGCTTTAGCTCCTCCCATAACTAAAATACTGGACATATTAGTTAAATTTATTCCTTCTGCTTTTAGAATTTTTAAATATTGTGTTTTCTTTCCTTCCTCGTCAAACCATCGGTTATATAAATCTTTAAAAGCTTTTGCAGCATTGGCTCCTATCCCATGCAATATACTGGACATATTAGCTAGATTTATTCCTTCCTTTTCTAGCGTCTTTAAATATCGTGTTTTATTTCCTCGCTTATCAACCCAGAGGTCGTATAAGTCTTTGAAAGCTTTCGAAGCCTAGATCCTGCTTTACTTAAAATACCTGATATATTAGATAGATTTATTCCTTCTCTTTCTAGAGTTTTTAAATACTGTTTTGATTCCTTCTTCATCAAACCAAATGTCATATAAGTCTCTAAAAGCTTTTGCAGCATTAGCTCCTGCTTTACTTAAAGTACTAGACGTTCGAGCAGGGATGGAAATCGGAATCGTAATTCGAATTCAAAAAAAAATTGTATTTTGACCAGAATTGGAATCGGAATTGGAATCCAAATTTTCAAAACGTCAGAATTTTTGAATACATTCGAATTCGAAATCGGAAAAATTAGTAATTCGAATTAAAAAATCGGAATTTGGAATAATTTTTCGAATGTCCTTCTCTGCCATAAGCGGGTACATAATCTGAATAGAGATTGGAATTCGAATTCGAAAGAAATCGGTATTTTGAGCAGAATTTGAATCGGAATTCGAATTGGAATCCAAATTTTTAAAACATCGGAATTCGAAATGTAATTGGAATCCAAATTTTTGAATAGATTCGAATTTGAAATCGGAGAAATTACAATTCCAATTAAAAAATCGGAATCGGAATTCGAAATACTTTTTCGAATTTCCATCACTGCGTACGAGCTAGATTTATTTCATTCTTTTCTAGAGTTTTCAAATATTGTGTTTTATTTCCTGTGTTTTACATCAAACCACAGTGCATATAACCCTACAAAAGCCCCAGGTCCATGCAAAATACTGGACATATTAGTGAAGTGCATACCTTTACTTCTCAAAACTTCTAGATACTTTTTCCCTTCTTAACTAAAAAGATATGAGAAGTGGTCAAATGCAGTTGTTACTTCTCTCCCAACCACACTTCTGGCAAATTTAATTTCATCAATGTTTTTATTTTGAATATTCGGGCAACTAAATCTATAATTTCAAATTATTTCTTCAAGAAGCTTTTCCATTATTCCTTTTGTAACAGGGTCAAATTCAAGAGATTCCGACCAACGTAAGGCTAATTCTTCGTACTTATATGGAATTTTGTTTAACTTATTACTGACTAACTGAAGTAAATAAAATAGTTGAAAACTAAGAAAAAGTCGTGCAATGTTGGTTAGGAGAAACCGATCAGTCAAGTAGCGAAACGAATACAGTTGGCGGCGCAAATTGAACAAAACGTTTGATATTCGACTCCCGCTCCAAGGAGAACAGGATGTCAAATATTAGTTATCCGCATTGTCGGGAAGAGCCAATGACCTGATGATTACATATGCGAAATTTGGATCTGGATCTTTCGAATTCGATTTGGAAATGACGGGGTCATATTTGTCAGAAAGGTCAGGGTAAAGGAATTCCATTTCTTTTCTCCCGGACGAATTCGTGTATGTCGATCGGTTGGAATGGACTTTTTTATGGCAAATTCTTGAAGCACCGACCAGACATGTTCAGTTGGGTTCAAATCCCGAGTATTTCCTGGCCAATAACCTTTGACCCAAGCCCGAGGAGTCTTTACCGCCAAAATTTTCATACTTTGAGCCGACGTATTATCTGGACCGCCATCTTGCATGAATATAATTTTTCTGGAAGCTGGAAAAAGTTAAGGGTCCTTCATGGCACATAAATAAACGGCCAAAATTTTGACGCGATAATACTGTCCGTTGTCAGTCGCCTTCTCCACACGCGTGCAAAGCCTCTTGAGCAAATGGCTTCTGCCAACATTGTCCAGAGCCGAAATTTATCAAAAATTTAACCCGAACTTTTTCCCTGTTACTGCCGCAGAAACTAGAGATCTCTCTGTTCGCTTTTGAGTGCAGTTCAATTGGTGACTCGTCCGTCCAAAGGATTTTATCCACGGATTCCCGTGTAACTCTCCCGCTAGCAAAAAACCCGAGTATCTCCATAGAGCCACAAAAAAAAATCGGTCTCGGATTTTTTTTTTCGCTCATTAGGGGATGGGTTGGCTGTCGATAAACGGTCTTTCGCCATTTTGTCTGCTTCAGTTGCCGTTGTACCGTACTGACTGAAATTTTCTTATCCCGTTTCTTGAAGTTTTCATTTCATTTAGGTGGCGGCCAAATTATCTGACTAAATCACCTAATTCCTTCAGGATTTCTTTTTTTGTCGTTCACTTCGTTGTTGGTGTACATTTTGACGGTCTTTCCCGCTTCCCGGATTTTTTTTCATTGAAATTATTATTTTTTAATCCATCTCTGAACAGTAGTTCTTAAGATTTTCAATATTCGGGTTTTCTAGCGCACCCCGTAACCTTAGGAAAACAGCGTCTGAATTTTTGTCCTTTGTGTGACTCTTAAAGACAATTTAACGGGCTTCATTTCAAACAAAAATTCGAAAATCGAACTACGGGAACTACATAATTTTTGAGTTTCAATTTTGTCGGCACAAAAAATCGAAGGTGGTCTCGTTCCTTTCGGGACACGGTGTATAATGCTGACGAACGGCTAGGCGCAGCGCTTGCTCCAATCGATACAGGCGGAATCCTCATTTGTTGCCGAAATTCGTAAAAAGTGGGACAGACAAACAGACTGAGCATCCGCAAGTCATTTACTACGTATATTACGTCCCACGACTTAATAATTGAGTGTAACCAATATTGACGCGCCAGACGGGGGCAGGTAGGAGGGTGGCAGGGGAGTATGTACCAGGTCGGAGGATTTTAAGTAAAGCAGGAGCTAATGCTGCAAAAGCCTTTAGAGACTTATATGACATTTGGTTTGATGAAGAAGGAATCAAAACAGTATTTAAAAACTCTGGAAAGAGGAGGAATAAATCTATCTAATATATCAGGTATTTTAAGTAAAGCAGGATCTAGGGCTTCGAAAGCTTTCAAAGACTTATACGACCTCTGGGTTGATAAGCAAGGAAATAAAACCCGATATTTAAAGACGCTAGAAAAGAAAGGAATAAATCTAGCTAATATGTCCAGTATATTGCGTGGGATAGGAGCCAATGCTGCAAAAGCTTTTAAAGATTTATATAACCAGTGGTTTGACGAGGAAGGAAAGAAAACACAATATTTAAAAATTTTAAAAGCAGAAGGAATAAATTTAACTAATATGTCCAGTATTTTAGTTATGGGAGGAGCTAAAGCTGCAAAAGCTTTTAAAGAACTATATAATACTTTTGTTGAGCAACAGGGAAATAAAGCACGTCATTTAAAGCATTTTATTAATGAAATAGATGGGGAGAAAAGTTTTACGATGCATAACTTATTCGGTATATTAAGTGGATCAGGAGTCAATGCTAAAGATGCTTTTGAAAAATTGCATAATGATTGTTTTGGTGACAATGGGGAACGAACAGAACTTTTAGATGATTTCTATAAGGCAGGTTTTAAGCCACATGATTTATCTAATATATTATCTATGGGAGGGAATAACGCTTCTTCTATTTTAAGAAATTTCCAAAAGTAATTTTTTAATAATGAAAATTATTTAAATTACTTCTTAGGATCTTCTTAAGAACAACTTTTTAGTCCAAAGAATTTGTCTAAGATATTACATGGAGTAGGAAATAGGAATTAATATTTGTCATACCTTTGATGGGCCGGGAAATAGAACAAAATATTTTTGTAACCTTATTGAAAATAACTCGCCAAAAAAGATACTTGATATATTTTATCAAAAAGTTAGAAGAGGTCCTCCCACTTTTTTAAATGAACATAATGTTAGTGAAGGCAGAAGAAGGCAAACAAGCAAAGCAGGTCTTAAAGTTAAACAGAGTAATTCATCCGTTAGATTAGATCGGAGCAAGAACAAAATGTACTGTACAACAATGTGATTCCAAAATTAAGAGAAAATACCGAACTGGTACCGTAAACTGAAATTAATTGTTTACCAATTTATTTCATTTATTTATATTTGTATGTAATTGTAGAACGGTATTTAACATTTGACATTCTTATTGTTAAATAATAATAATAATAATAATAATACAAACCAATCGAATGATATCCATATTATGTGAAAAAGATAACTTATTATAAATATTAATATTTTAACAATTATGGTTGTATTTAAGAAGTGCTCCGAAATCCATGGAATCAATGTAAAATTAAGACTAGTTTAAGTTAATTAGGCAGTCAAAATTAATGACACCTACCGATAAATCAATTTGACATTTCATGTTATGTTACGTTGTCAACTAAACCGAATAATTCCAGCAACGCTGAACATTGTCCAATATGATGAAAAAATGCTTTACTGACTGAAAAATAAAAGAGTATTTATTGTAACACCTAACATCACAGAATTCCAATAGTTTCACATAATTTGCAATCCCGACTCTCCTGAGGGCATTGACATATGAATCCAACTTTACTTCAGAGGTGTTCAGATCCTGCTTACAGGGTTCGTTGATATATATTATGATAATAATCGGATATACGTATATCATGACTTTTATACTTGGACATTTATCAAAAAAAATTGATGTACAGCAGAAATAGCAGAATGCTGCTTACAAACCTGGTGCTGGATAGTGACCCGTCTCGAGTACAAACCAGGTCTCTGAGATAGAAACCGGTCTCACACAAACCAGGTCCCGAAATGCCTTTACTGGGTTATTGCTCACCAACCGTTGTAGCAGTGCGGTTTTCTCAGTTTCTTCAACTATCGACTTCCGTCATTTATTTAGAAACCGGTCTCGCATACAAACGAATACAAACCAGGTCCCAAATACAAGCCGGTCCGAAGGAGACTAGTTTTGTTACTAACCCGGGTTTGTATTCAGTATTTTGCGGTATGTCACGTTTGATAAACAAAAGAATTCGGATATGTATCAACAAGTATTATACATTATCAAAAAATCGGATATAGTTGATCAGGACCATCTACGTAAATTCCACCAAGTCCTCCGACCTTATTCAGTTTTCATTTGTAATATTGAATAGTTTTTAATAGATAGATAAATTGATAAAGGCTTTTTTATTTGGTCAGTGTCAGAATAAACGGTTGTAAACTTCAGGCATGTTCAACTACCTCCTCGGTGGGTGCAAGCACTATTATTATTAATACTGCCAACAAATCAGAATCTAAACTTAGAACTCAAAATCGTAACTTTCAAGTTTATTTATTTATTCACTTTTACATGTTATATATGACAGTGGTTTATATTTATGTGTTTGGACATTGTTGTCTCAACTCAAACTCAACGGGCTTGCATGCGCCTGGAGAGTTGCGTATTATCGTAATTTTTTAACGTTTGCTCTATGGACGATTAATTGATTAGCCTAATTCGAACGAGTAATATTTATGAGTACGAATTCTACGAATGTGTGCAGAAACCAAGAACATAACATTTTCACTAACTTTAAACTTAATTTCTTAACATGATTCGATAATTATTAAAAATGCAATTAATAATAAAATTGTGAATTTTTTCATCTTAAATAAGTAATTTGAGCTTTGAAAATGCAAAATGCAAGGAACTAACGCTGTTAAAATGAATGTATTTAATTGTTAAGATAAAAGGCCGGTAAGAATTGAAATAATTAAATGTAGATCCCCTCTGGCCCCCTTGAGTTAATGTATTGCAATGGCATGTGAGGGTGTCCATTGTAAATGATGGTGGCGGACGCTGAGGCCGGACTGTCGGACCAATCGGACGTTGAGTGTGGGGAGGAGGATGACCATTGGTCCGGAGATTCAGGGGACGGCGTGGGTAGACAACTTTCTGGACCACCGTTGAATAATGTCGGAGGTGTATTGCCCTCAGAGTGTTGAGAATTAGGGGACGGATAATGTTGAGACAAATTACTCCCATTATTCGGATAGTATTGACCACTACTCGTTGAACTTTGGCTCATCATGCTCCCAACGGAAGGTGGGTAATCAAATGCAGGGGAACCGACCGTGGTTGTCGTTAACATTTGACTTCCGTGTTTTTGGTGTGTTGCTCCCCTCATGGCCGCCATGTGTGTGGGGGAAGTTGGCAAAGACGGTCTCTTGTTAGGTGATGATGCGGCTTGACTTGCGGGAGGGATAGAAGGCGGTGAGCTCGCGTAACTCACACCTGAAGGTGATGGGGTAAATTGAGATGACTGGGGTGGACTTGGGTATGGCGAACTCTGTGGGATATACGGTTGTTGTTGAGATCTATTATTAGACGAACCTCCATTCATCGCTGTGTAATTAGGGAAATGAAGATTATGGAATGAGAGTGCTTTGTAGCAATCTTCATATGGCGGAGGAGCTTTGTTCATGTTATGGTTTGTTGAATTGTTGTATTGAACATCACCTAATGAAGACAGATTTGGCTGAGAAATAGCCATTGAACTTTGCGGAATAGGATAGCCCCCACTTCCTAGAGAGCCTTGTGGACTCATCGTGCTACTGTCAGCACTGAGGGGTGAACTGTCTGTCATTCCATGGTTCACGACTCCACCACCACTTTCATTGAGCAAAGAATCCGCAGATTTCTTTTTACGACTTGCCGGTCTTCTTGGAGTTCTCGGGACCATATCTTCCCCTGAACTGGCCCTCTCGTGCTTTGTAGTACGCTTCTTTGGTTTAGGTTGAAGCGGGGGAGGCTGATTTGTTGCTTGGGCTGGATTTCCTCCCAAACCGTTTGACAATCCGTTTGTCAAACCGTTTTGTTGTTGGACACCATTAATGTGATTAGTGGATTGGTGATGCATTTGAGCTTGGGACATGGCAGAGGCTCTAGGAACATGTTCATCTAATAGACGAACTATATCGTGATGAAGTCTCTCTGCAGCAACATCTCTTGGCAGTCGATCCATATGATCAGAAATATCACGATTGGCTAAACTGTCCAAAAGGATTTTACAAGTACCGTAGCTTCCTTCCCTCGCGGCTAGGAACAGAGGGGTTTCGTCCTGTACAAAAAACATAATTAGTTTCATTACGAATTCCGGAGAGTAAATGCCACGTTGTACTGATTGCTGCCAGAACATACCCTTTCGTCCTGAGCATCCCTGTTTGCATTTTGATTGAGTAGAATTTGAACTGCATCCACATTATTTACGGCTGCGGCCCAATGAAGCGCAGATTTTCCACTGTTGTCCGCTGCGTTAATATCGGCCGCTGCGGTGATCAAATTTTCAACCATCCCTTCAATAGCCAACCTGGCCGCTAAAATCAATGGCGTTGTTCCATCGTGCATTCTAGCATTTAGATTCGTTGCTCGGTTCCGCAAAAGTATCTGTCGAGAAAAAATAGGATAGGATTGAATATATAATGGGCAAAATTAATTAATTCACTAAACGAGAGAAGTTCGAGGTCCGTAAACGCATGTAAACTTCGTGATCAGATAAGATCAAATTTATCTAAATCTAAAATTGTCCGACCAAAATAATCTACAAAAGATATATGGCAAAATGCTTCGAATATGACGGGATGTCCGCTTCAAGCATGCAAGTAAGTCCGATGGTATTCCTAGTTATCTGATATGGTCGAAGCTTCAACACAAACGATACGTTGTTTGCCTAAATCAGCCGTAACTATTAAACTCGACGGAAATATTTCGTGCTCATCGAATCAGTGTATACGAACAATGTATTTTTAGGCTTTCTCCGCTTTCTTCAGAGGAACTTTCTCCAGCAATAAGGTTATTGCTACCGGACTGCGTTCTATGGAATCAACTGGAGAAAGTTCAGTGGAGAAAGCAGAGAAAGTTGGAGTGCCTTCTCATGTGTTTTCGTTCAATGTCTTTGAAGTCTTTAATTGCATTGATGGAAAAGTTACCTGGAACACGCCGAGAGCATCTGCAGCAATGGCAGCATGTAATGGTGTACGACCTGTGTTATCAGGTGCATTGGCATCCGCCCCGGCATCTAATAATCTTTTGGCTGCATCCGCTCTTGCATATCTGGCAGCCAAGTGTAGAGAAGTTTCACCAGTTTTATCCATTGTTGCATTGAGTTGTGCACCTTGGGCAACCAAATCTGCAATCACAGCCGCGGTCCCATCGTCATCTTCATCCTCTCCCGCATCCAATCCTCCACCTCTCAAAGAGGCCACCATGAGTGGTGTCAGACCGCAAGGACCTCTGACGTCCACATCGAAACCAGATCTCCCACCCATGTTTTCAGGAGGTGTGAGGGCTAAGAGATCGGGATGTCGAATATCCGCTGCTTCCATGTGTTGATGTGTCCAAGGTCGAGGGTCGATTTCATCGTAGTCTGTGTACAGTGTATGATCGGAAGCATAACCTCCATCAGATCTCATTCTTTTGCTGGGTGGGCGATCGGAATCGTCCGAGAATTGTGATGTTCCATCCGTTGCCATTCCATCATAGCCAAGGCTCATTCCCATTCCACTAGTACCGGAGTCCAGATCCAAATCCAAGGGATGTTGGCCTTTTCCCAAATTTCGCATCTCTTGTCCATCTAAAGGATACACAAATTAATGGCGTTTCAAATTTTGACATTAATTAGCTCTACATATCTAACTCCCAACTCGACCGACAACAGATTCAGTCATTTTAGATACAATGCGTCGGATAGTAATATTAAGTCACAGAATTTGTCCAACGTAGAATTTAGAATTTTCAATAGTGCAGCCTTTGTTTGACTACAAAATTATACCAAAGGAGAACATTCGGTTATTAGAGCCAAAAATAAAACTAGGCTACAAAATTATTTCAAAAATGCTAGATTTGGTATCTGATAGAGGGAGTGTCGATATCGATAGATTTGATTGTATTATAAGTTAAACTTACCAGGGCCTCGTCTCCTAGAACTTCTTTGTGCAGAAGAAGGTGTTGTTCTAAAGAATCCTTCTGGGAACCAAGTGATTCCATGAGCTTTTCTTTTCTGAGTTTTGTACAAGACATTCAATACAACGGCGGCAATGACGACACATGCTGCTCCCAAAAGTACATACACAAGCCAAGATATCTTATCCTCAGAGGTGACTCCTCCTGGAATTGTGCTGGACAAACCCCTGACCTCATAAATGTCAAAATCAGACTCCAAGGAATGACTAGCAGCAGCTGCAGCTAAAAATTCAGCGGCTTCGATTGCGCTTGAGAAACAAGACGTCGTCGTTGAATTTGGAGATGAGCATTTTCTGTTATCCAATTCCAAATAGACAAGGACTCCGGTCGCGCCTGATGTGAAGACTTGCGAAGGGTCAGAGCCATCTTGTAATATGGACGCAGGGTCAACTGTTGGATCCCAAGCGTACACCATGGGATTTCCAAGCGGACTTTGTTTTATCCTCAGTGTTGTTCTCAAACGATGTCCCAAATATCTTAAGAAAGCAGATTTATTGTTAAGGAAGCCTTGGACGTCAGTATTTCTTACGACGACAGACATTATTCCAGATGCTAACTCTGGTGGCTTCGTCTCACAGTCCATTCCATCCCAGTCGCACTCTTCGTTATTGCATCCCTGATCACAAAATCCATCTCCGTAGTGTCGCTCGCAGAAGTTATTGTCCACAGGGTTGCATTGCTTCAGTTTTGGCTCACAATCTCTCCCATCGAAAAGGCATTCTGCTGTATTGCATTGAGTATCGCATCGATCATTTCCGAAACGTTCCCAACAACGGGTGACGCTACAATTTCTCCAAGGGTTTAAACCCAGGGAGCAATCTCCTCCGTCAAAATCGCAAGCGTAGTTGTTACATTCTTCATCGCAGTACATGTTGTGAGCTTTGTCGGAACAATTGTCCGAATTGCATTTTTTCCTTGCAGTTTCTAGGTCTTGAACGTAGTGGTATAGTTCAGCATTCTAAATACGAAAAATGGAATATTTATTGTCTAACTGGAGATTCAGAGACGACCCACCCTGCGACCTGCGTTCCTGCGTAGGCTCCTAAATATATTCGCGCAACATGGGTGTCTCCAGATCCATAAAATTACAATAATTGTAATTTTATTAATTACACCACGTTAGTCTTGGTGTAATTATTACACCAATACTAACGTGGTGGAGGTTTGTACGAACGAATATATTTGGGGTCCTGTAGTGTGTAACGGCATGGAATTAGACAGACAGACTCACCTGTAAAGCCGTCGAATCTCCACTATATTGTGGATCATAGAGCTCACAAGTTTTCCCACGCCAGTAGGCTGAACATTTGCAAGTGTAACCACTATGTCGCCCTGTCAATGATTGGCATTTCCCACCATTTTGACACGGTTGAAGAGAGCAGTCGGTCCTCCGGTCTACTTCACACATTTTCCCTTCAGTGCCACGAGGACATTTGCAAACAAAATTATTTCCAGTCGTAATTCGGCACGTGCCACCCAATTGGCAAGGATTGTTGTCACAAGGTGACCCTGTCATATTGCATATATCCCCGTAGAATCCTGGTCGACAGATACAAGTCCGTACTTCGGATTTCTTTCGACCTGAAACTGATTGGGTTTGGACTTTACAAACTCCTCCATTTTGACAGGGACTATTGTGACAAAGGTCGACCTTGTGGTCACAATGATTTCCGGCGTATCCAGGCTTGCAGTCGCACCGATAGTCATTGACGAGTTGAACACAAGCTTGAGTCCCAAGATATGAGCATGGATTGGACAAACATTCGTTCACGTCACCTTCGCATTTCTGTGAACAAAAGGAAAAATCACCAAATTAGTGATATTAAGTTAAACCAAATATTCATTTTCAGAATACTGGCGGCGAAAACTAACCTGTCCAACATAGCCAGGTGCGCATATACACTCGAAACCTCCAACTTTGTCGACGCATGTTCCGCCATGATGACACGCCCCCGCGAAACAGTCATTTACATTTATTTCACATAATTTTCCAAGTGCTCCGTGGGGACAGGAACAAGAAAATGCGTTCACCTAAGGTCAAAGTCAGAGAAATTTATTATACGATCGTGAGAAATTTCTAGAAATTAAATTAAATGTATTTACCAAATCATGACACACCCCACCGTTACGACAAGGCCGATTTTGACAGTCGTCTATGTTAAATTCGCAATTCAAGCCTTGGAAGCCCGGATTACAGATGCACCTTTATAAATTATGGCTGTATTACACGCTCGAATTTGAATAAAATAATATGACGCCTCGTTATAACGCACAACCATGGGACAACAAAATATTAATAGGACCACAAATCCTATTGAGAGATAGGACTTCTGGTCCTACGGCAATTGGTTGGCATTCCGCTCGTTATAAAAAGAGTATGTTAAATCTATGGTACGTTTTAGCGAGGCTTTACTGTAATCTGTAATATGATTCAACATACATGTGGGACCCAACAGCATCAATACACGTGGCTCCATTCTGACAGGGAGCACTGTCACACTCATTGATCTCAGTTTGGCAGTATGATGAGGTATAGCCTTCCTTGCAAACGCATCGATGTTCTTTTCCAATGTCTTCGCAAGTCCCGTTGTGACAAAGCTTTTCCACAGGAACCCCTAGAGAGAGAAAACTAATTAGTCTCGAATGACAAGATGGTGATTGATTAATAGATAGGTTATTATTCATTACCTTTCCTGAGCGAAGCATCGACGCAAGAGACCATCTCGACATCACATACCATTCCATTCCAACCCGGTTCACAATGACACTTGAACCTATTCTCTGTTTGTTTACAAGTCGCCCCGTTCATACAAGGAGAGGATTTACACCAGTCCACGTAATCCATGCATCTTTCTCCGGTGAAACCGTATGGGCAATGACATTTGTAATTGTGTCCAACAAGGTCAATACAAGTTGCTCCATTCATACACGGACTACTGTCACACTGTTTCACAGAGTACTGACAGTTTTCACCAGAAAATCTGACAAATTAGGAAACCAAAAATGCACATTAAAATTTATATGCCTTCAACGACGGAGTCATCAAAAGATTGCCTGAATTGGGTATTGGAACATTGAATTAACTGTAGGGTACAAAATGAACGCTATTTTCTGTTCATACTTACCCGAGCGGACACAAACAAGAAAAGTTCCCAATGCCGTCCAGGCAAGTCCCACCATTCAAACATGAAGATTCAGTGCAATCCTGAATACAAAAATATGTTTTTATGAGCTTAAACTATTACTATTATAATTTAAGTAATTATCAAGTACCTCGTCATTCGTTTGGCAATTGGTCCCAGAGAACCCAGGTTCACAAGCTAATGTAAGAGAAAGTCAAAATCACATCATGAACTGAACTGACGGATGAGGAAACTACTCTACCATGCTAGATGAGGTAAAACTTACTGCAAGAATAGGAATTGACATAGTCCGTGCACTTTGACCCGTGCTGACAAGGGTTGGAACGACATTCATTCCTACACACGAATATAACAGTCGTTTTATTTTACTGGTTTTAACCGAGTAAGTTGGTTTGGACCATAACATGGCATTGATGAAAAATTTGACTGATTATAATTGCAAGTTTACCTGTCTACTTGGCAATGGTTGCCTTCGAATCCATCGACACAGAGACAAGTGTAATTCCCAATTCCGTCGAGACAAGTTGCTCCGTTCAAACACGGATTGACCAGACATTCATCAGTATTTGTTAAACAGTCTTGACCTGTTGTGTTTTGAATTGAATTTGATTAATTTCCGTTCAGGAATTTATTTTACAAAAGCGGTACAGAAATTCGCATTACCTTCGTAGCCTTTCATGCAAGCACAAATGTAGGATCCATTGGTATTTTGACAGGTCCCTTTGTTTCTGCAAGGCTGTGAAACTGCACACTCGTCAATGTCCTGCAAAATGAAATCATACAATTTTTTAAACATGATCAGACTCAGGTGAATTAACTTTGAGTCGAATCAATACCTCATCGCATAATCGACCAGTAAATCCTAATTCGCAGTTGCAAGAGAAATCGACAAAATTGCTGTAAGGTGTGCATGTTGCTCCGTTTCGACATTTGTTTGGAGTGCAAGGATCCATTTCACGTTCACAATTTGGCCCAGTCCATGGCAAGACGCACGCACAGCTATAAGTGTTTACCAGGTCGATGCAAGTCGCTCCGTTCAAACAGGGAGAATTTCCATTTGGTAATTTACAGTCGTCATTGTTAATTTCACAATTTTTGCCGCTGTATCCCAGCACACAAGCTGTCATATAGTAACGTAAAATTAAAACCACGCTGGACTTTAGTTGACAGAAATGGATATTAGATTAACTTACTGCAGCTGTAGTTATTCCGATAGTCTTGACATGCCCCACCATGTTGGCAAGGGTTGCTAGCACACCTGTTCAAAGAGAATAAAATTGACATCAAAATCCAATTTATTGTCCAAAAGTAAGAACCCATTACAATTACAAATTTAGTTTTCTTACTCATCAATCTCGATTTCGCACTGTTTTCCACCGAAACCAGGCAAGCATCGACAATTAAACGTTCCGATTCCATCCTCACAACTCCCGCCGTTGAGACAAGGTTCTTGAGCACTGATGAATGAAAGATTGTCTTTAATTAGTTTCTAATTCGAAACTAAAACACTAAAAGTATAATTTCATTGAGTCTTACCATTCGTCAACGTCACTCAGACAGCGTGAATCAAAGTAACCCTTCGGACATTTACACTTGAAGCCACCGCCATTGCTAAGTTCGACGCATTCGCCGCCATTTGCACACGGATTTGAAGCGCTGAAAACACAATTTATACCATATTTTATATTATAGAGTTAGCAAACGAATAAAAAGTGACACTAAAATTAAAATTCCAATCAAGTTTTGGGAAACGTTATTGGTTTTTCAAAAAATCGGAGCTTACCATTCGTTGATGTCAATTTCACAATGTTGTCCGGCAAAGCCGTTCTGACATTCGCAGGTGTACCTGTTAATTCCATCAATACATTTCCCTCTATGTCGGCATGGATTTGAGAAACATTCGTTGACGTTATTTTCACATCGTTGGCCGCCTGAAATAATATAAACCCGGTATGATTCTTAATGTCACGGTGGTGAATTCACAAAGATTCGTGAATTTACCTGTCCCTGCTACGCAATGGCACTCGAATCCATCAATTCGATCTTCACATGTTCCTCCATACATACACGGATTATTGAGACATTCATTTATTTGAGACTGGCAGACATGTCCTAATAATATTTGATTTTTTATTACACTTATGCTTAAAAAACTAGGCATTATTATGGTGTGTCCATTTTACCTGTGTACCCGGGGTCACATTTACATGAAAATGAGTTTACGCCATCAACGCACACGCCATGATGACAAGGATTTCCCAAACAGTCGTTGACATTGACAGCACATGTATCACCTGATAATTGGAAAATGGAACAATAATGAATTTCTGAAAAGGAGTGAACAAATAATGGAATAAATAAATTGTCACCAAAATATTCTTTCAACCTACCAGTGAATCCTTTCGGACATATGCATCGATACGAATTGGTTCCATCTCTGCAACTTCCTCCATTTCGACAAGGATTTGACTCACATTCATTGATGTTAATTTCGCACCTTTGGAAATTATTTCCAAAAATAATTTAAATATTTGCATAGTTTGGTAATAATCGCAAACAATTTCTCACCTTCGGCCAGCAAATCCTGCCTTGCACCGACACAGATACCCATTCACGTCATCAATGCAGCGTCCATTGTTGAGACAAGGATTTCCACCCAAGTCAAAGCATTCATTTACATCGATTTGACATTGTGCTCCGGAAAATCCTAAAATACAAAGAAACAGACAAAAATTGATGATATAATAAAAGTTTGCCTGTTTTGATGTTTACTAAATATTCTGACGGTCAACGTTAAGACTATCAGTATCAACAGTAAGATAGGAAAATGACCCTATTAGTACTCCAACTAGCGTGCTTGAGATGAGATAAGCCATGCAATTTCCTTGCAGTATGGTGTTATTATAAGAAAAAACTGTTAATCTGAAACACCAATCATTTTCACGCCACTGGAATTACCTATTTCAATATAATGCGTGTGGTTCCTGATCTTCTAGTTTCACTTTTCAATCGGACCGAATCTTTATTTAGACTATGGGTGACGTGTGTACATGCGAGCAATTAAATACCTCCGGCAACTTATTCCGTATTATACAACCCTAAATGTGTTCTATTTTCGTTAAAAGAAAATCAGTGGTAAAACCGCGCGTAAATAGCTCAATCTTGAGGATCTAAAAACAAAAACGAAAGTCCAAGAACCTGCCCCGTCATGTGTAGGCGAATCACCCGTGAGCCCAATCAAGTGGGTCATTCATATTATTATTTATAAATAAATTGACTCTGAACAAGAAGACCCTCGGAAGTAGAAAACGCATTGCCTATTATTACAAGTGCAGGTGGCTTAATACGGCTTATTAAGGGAAATGGTTGTTGAAAGATTAAAGATGATTCGACTTAGAAGTGATAGGAAATACGGGGATAATTATCTTGGCAGGCAGGAGGCAAAAAAACAGAAAAATCCTTTGACCAATATTTCCGCCTTCCTTTGTTCAATTTCACTCTCTTAGGACGGTTAAATAGGAGAGAATTGAAGGGATCTCAGCGTGCATGAAGGGCCTCAGGGGTCGAGGATTAACATTATGCTGGTCCTTCAAGGGTTTCGTTTTAGAGATACTCAAACATGGCAACCACTACAGAGCTAATGCTAAATATTCCTTAAGAGATGAATTGACGGAAACCGACGAAGATCTTGCGCACCATCGTCTGTAAAGCACCGAAATGGGATGTTAGGGGGTGTAGATGTTGAAGGACCCCAGTTTAGGGCTCAGGGCTACCAATTATACAAAAACTAGAGTAAACTTTACGTGTCTTCCTTTCTGACGAAATAGCACTGGAGACATACTATCAGTGCTAAGTGTGTGCACTGCTTTCGAAAACTCTGAAGGATCGGGAAACGGGACCAATTCTGTCTGAACCGACGCAACGACATGGACTCTGACAATGGTTGTCGCCTGAATTTCTAAACAATGAGGAGTACGGACCCTTCAAATACAGGTAGACTAGATAGGGTAGTATTTTATTTAAAAATATAACGACCAATTGTTGCAATCAACTCATCATTGTCTTCTCGAACCCAGAAAAATCATGTTGTACTACGATAGAGAACAGGGTGATTCATAAGTTAGATGAACTTCAAAGCCAAACCCAAAATTATGATATATTCTTGGGAGAATCTTAAAAATAAAGTTGTGTTATGCAACCTCAAGGAACTCGCGAATGAAAGTTCTGGTGTGGAACAAATGGTAGTGAACTCCTGTGTATAAATCTAAGGCAAAATGTTCTGTCGCATCTCGCATGTCTTCTAAATATTGATTCCCTACTAGCAACAATCGCGTGAAAGTAAACCCAATTCAATATCTTACAAAAACAATCCCCTCCTTTTCGCATTTAAACCTACCGAGTCACTCAACCTAACTCGATAAAAATCTAATAAATTATCTTTCGTCAAAAATCATCACCATTCCATTGCATGCATGAATTACATACATGCGTGGTCAAGCACGCAATTTACATTAGACACATTAAACTAACAAGTAAAAACTGGATTAGCCCAGGTTTGTGTAAATAATCACATTCAGGTAGGGCAAAGAAACTAGATTATAACCAAGTTACTGGTTGCTTCCACTTTTTACCTCCAAAGTCCGCAGACTTCCCAGGCCTCGGCCA
Source organism: Protaphorura quadriocellata (assembly GCA_034698945.1). Taxonomy (NCBI): domain Eukaryota; kingdom Metazoa; phylum Arthropoda; class Collembola; order Poduromorpha; family Onychiuridae; genus Protaphorura; species Protaphorura quadriocellata. The sequence goes on along the minus strand of JAQGCA010000093.1, from coordinate 22,913 downwards.
CAAGTATTTAATCTTTCTTTTTTATTTATTTCATTCAAGTCAAGCCCTTATTTTATTACAATATTTACAATCAAGCTGAATTTCTCACACGCAAATCCATGCATTTCAGATATATGACTCCACGAGTTTTCTCTCAATCATCTTCATGGCGGGTCTCAAAAGAGTCAATTTAATGAATTGAATATATTGAATGTACACTAGCACGATTTCATATTCGTATCCAGCTCCCACGGAATCTAGTTAAATTAAGTTTTGATACAAATCCTTTGTGCTGACCTCAGTCTAAGCGTTTGTGCAATTAATTTAAGACGAATTTTTGTAATTAAAAATGCACCCATAAAGCCCACTAATCCGCTGAGGTGTGCATCGACAAATATCACCGTTGTCAATTTTTCTATTATATGTATGTATATATAATATAATATACTAGCTTCATTGGGCCTAGAAAAAGTGCCCATAATAGTACAGAGTAAATTTTTCTCGACAGAAACCTCAATACACATACTAGAAACTGGTGAAAAATAGCAAAAGCCTTTATAGTTTATCTTGATAACAAATCTCGAGCAGAATTATAAATTGTAATCCTCTGAGGATTGTGATTTTGGGTGCAGAAAGACATTGAAAAATATTAAAAACCACAGTTTCGTGGAGGCATGAATGAGTTTTGGACCATTAATAAGGGTTTCGGCACTTATGAAAGAAAAACGCTCCTGACAAATTCAATGGAATCAGAGGACAGACGCAGACGACAGGACAAAAGTCTCCTCGCTTCAGATCCAGTTTCAACTGTCCAAGTTCCAACTTTTGAGAGAAAATTGGGAATTGTTGTAAATAATGTGTTGGACCTACTATGGATAGTCCAGGCCTACGGAACAATATGCTTTAAAATATGGTAGCAGTGTCTGATGGAATAAGGTTATGGCCGGTTTAGGCTGCCGGATCATTATTGTTGTAATTCTTTTCCCCTACCGATCGACGAGCGTCAGCTAACTTAAAGTACCTCTAAGTTTCAAGTTCCTAAACTTTTGAAGGTCGCACAAAGGTGCAGCCGGGCCGTAGGTACTCTTCCGATGTTCCCTGATCTTTTTTTTGTTTCATATCCAACAAAACTCGTTCCATTCCATCAGGATTTACAATCTCAGCCAACAACTCGGCGAGTAAGTAAACCTGCGGCCTATCCAGTCATCCCCACTTTTTTTCTAAGTCGCCGTCGCCATTAAAATCCACTTCTCTAATGGATGGATGCGGGATAGTTTTGATATGCAGAGGTAAAGCCAAAACTTGCCTCCTTCCTTCATCCTCTCATCTCTCATCTTTAAAATCCGAGTCCGAGTCAACCAATTCTACGCTTCATTGCGTGTTCAAATGTGATATACATACAATGTTGGCCCTGCTATTGCTAATGCCATGGGAATCAAAAAATTTCGTCTTTTCCCAATAAAAATCTTGCCTATCTTGCTAGTAGTGGCCGGAGGCCACACTTACTTTCATTCATACAATTTTGTCGTAATCAATAAGGAACAAACGCTGTCAAAGTTATCTTAGTGATGAGGGTAATTAAGATTGAGAAAGCCACTGAACTACGCGTGCAATAACTAAAACCATGAACCATGAATTGATTTAGTCCTCTTCGTGTAGACCAGTAAATTCTGATTGAGATAGCGCGGTATTAGTGTACTTTAATGAGGCTTGCCTACAATATTGAGGAAGTTAACCGAAAACGTTTGTTTGTTTGTTTTTGTTTGTTTTTCCGTTAGAGTGCTAACCCCAGCATTCAAACATACTGAGTATGCAAGTAAGTTCACTATAAATTTAAAGCGAAGTCTGTGGTTTAAGACTTTTTAGTGTCGACCTTTTCAAATGTTAACTTCTTAAACATTTCAAGGATTTCACATCATCATTAAATCATTTCACGGGTCTCGTATAGACAAATATTGTCTCAATACTCAATAATAAGAATATTTTTCAACCAGCCAATAAAACGGCGAAATGTTCATTTGCATACATTGGCTGTTTAAATGAAGTTAACATAACTCAATAATAAAAATCAATTTGGTGGATAATTTAGTGGATTTCAATTGTGAATAATTATGGAGACTTGCGCCGCCCGCTATATGTGCTTCTGAACTACGTATGTTCCAAGAACTGGTGTTAAAATGTTTCTGTCGTTTGTGAATAGGATCAGTGGAATCGTTGCAAAAACGGTTAAGTACGACAATCAACTCATTCTGATTGTCACAAGATGTCTAACTTTGAAGTGCATTGGCGAATAGGGCTATGTGTGAATACCTATGCAAACTGATTACTTCTTATTGGTTAAACTTATTTAAGAGTCATGAATTTGTTTGTGACGAATTCTCTTACAGTTGTCTAATTTGAAATAAAGATCTAAATAAATAAATAGAGAATAAAATAAATAGATCTTAGCCAATACCACCCCATCATTAGACAGACATAATTTAATGTACGATACCCCACGTAGTGTAGCGCTTATCGGAACCTCAATTACAATCGTACATTTAATCTGCACTTTGCACAGTGGTGTATTTTAAGATTCTTCACTCTCTAAGAATGGAACTGATCATTTGCCGCATTGTACTTGTTTGCATTCCTTCTGCTAAATAGGTACAGTATATTATTAGTCAATTTCAAGTACATGATTGATTGAGACAGACTTGAAAGTTTATGTTCCGATAGAGATCGTCTCTGTCACTCCATTTATAAAACTTCTCCGCCTTTTTCGACGGCCTCAGACTGACATACAACATTTATTATGCTCAAGTCTTCTGTGGGATGGGCACTCCTTCAAAATATAACTAATAATGTACGACTTTAAATTATTAAACAATGAACAGACTATCTAGTACTGCTCTCAATTACTTCACATTTGACAGAAGATTGCGATATTTTGCTAAGGATAAAAGGATTTGGTTTATTTAAAAAAGCGTTGTCATCCACTACATTTCCCACCCCAAAGGATATTCTGCCGTAAGGGCATGTCGCAAGTCCATTTGTCTGTTTATCTGGCCCAAAATCTGAGTCCGATTTCGGATTAGATCGACTTAAACACACCGGAGTTCTTAACCCGGTTAAAATCATGTCTATTCGGGACAGGACCATATCTGTAGAAAATTGTCTGGTAGAATTTAAGGGACATGACCTTATTTGAAGTGGTTTGACGCGAATGACACCCTTGGAATGGAACCATGCAGGCTTATATTTTGGGACCGCACAAATTCAAACAATTAAGTAAGATGATGTACGTAGTAGAAGTACAACGAAGAAGAAACTTTTAGTGCGGTATTGTCAAGTTTTGGAAACAGAAGCTCAATGGAAATCATGTCTCGGTTTTATAATTTTATATTTTTTTTATTCGCACTCCCCTTGAAACAAAACTGGAACAGTGGCGTAACCAGCTATAGGCCAACTAGGCACAGGCCTATAGCGAATTTTTGAACCGCCTGACCAACAAAATGGCACAAAAACTTAAGAAGTTCTTATTAGTTACACGAATTGTTTTGTTCCCGATGGTTTCAATTACAAAATTCTAGAATTTAAGCTTCAATACTCATGTTTTCTTCACGCTTCGCGCGAATGGTTATGGATAGTATAAAAAATTTGGCGCGCTTCGCGCGCATGAGACCTTCGTAAATTATATGTGCCTATAGCAAAAAAATTCCTAGTTACGCCACTGAACTGGAATCTTGAACGCAGAAAAGGCGGGGAAGGTTCGATGCCAAAAACATGGCTAGGCTACATGATTTTAACCGTATTTAAGCAAAAGATGAGTAATTACTTGCCTGGAAATGCCAAAATAGTTTTTCCAATTTTATATCCTACTGATAGTAACAATGCCTGGTTGCATTTGCATTGGGGATCGCAGATCGCGTGAAACATGATCTGCCTATGCCTGAGTGAATGAAATGAATGATGTAAAACTCAAGTCAAAATACGAGGAGAACAAAAAAGAATAACAATAGTTAGTTGTTATCGTAGATGGAGCATAAAATCCTGAGGATTCCAGCCAGCTTGAGTACAATTGAGCTTAGGCTAAACAAGGCAGAATGGCAATGCCAAGCATGCATGTCTGCCTACAAAATAAAGATCCCATCACACACATCAAAATCCTGAAGAGACTGTCTTACTCTTCTTAAAGAGAGGTTGTACAGGTGAACGGCCACACAATAGGGAGAAAAACGGTATGACACGGCACAAAACGATAAATGTGCACATCTACGTCCCTTTTTCTTCATTACATTCCCTTTTTCTTATCTTAAAAATCTTCACATTTTTAGAAGATACATTTGGACAAAGACAGTCAGGAATGTTCTCCACCTTAGGTATGCTCGTGGGTAGTTATGCGGTTTGGTCCGCAAACTATCGATTTAAATACGTTAATTACGCCATCTCACGGTTTGCCATTGCCATTTACGGAAATCGTACACATTATTTGTTGCTCATAAAGTACATAAACATAAAATGTACTTGATCGAATTTCGTTTTCTCATATCTGTCCATGTTAGCTGACCTAAACTTGACCACTCATGGCTGAATGATTTTTGCAGGAAATCAAATTGAATGTGTGACCGTATTTGTTTAAACCAGTGTTACGAAGAATTTGTTTTCGTCTGTTGGTTTTCAGGAATCTACTCTTCGGATTATGACGCTACAGTTCTACACTTCAGGCCTGATTAAACAATTTTCATATGTACTCATTCTAGTAAGGATGCGCTACCCACACATTTTTAAAAACTAACGAGAAATGAATTCACTAAACACAAACTTTTCACTAAAAATTAAATAGAAACTAAACTTTCCAACCGTACAGAAAATAATAAAAATCATACATATGCCTACGTTCGTTCAAGTTAAGTAAACAAATTCCTTGACGAATCAATTCGTCTTTTGAAAGACTAGACCATTTTTAAGCAGCCATGCCATGAAACGTAAATAATTTTTACACAATTCCGTGGAAGAGCCAAGACGTGTAAATGTCGAAGACTCGGGTCAAATGCCAAGTGCTTTTGCAAAGAAAAAAACTTCACGACAATTCCCAATTTCATGATGGTAATATGGATCAGTCAGCATGTAATCGTGACTTAAAATCGTCCTGGGCTTAAACCAACCAACCAACCACCAGAAATGAAGTAAAAATCTCGAGCAAAAAATAAATTGTTCGTTTCTTTACAATCTCTGAAGACAAGACAGTCTCTCAAATGAAGGGGGACAGACGCCGCCCGTCGACGACTACGAAATGAAACAGTACCTTTATTTTTATCCACTTCTGAAGGATTTTAGAGGTATGTAATAGTTGCTAGTTGCTACCCTCCCATTGTCTCCTAGTTTGACAAATGTACCATTCCATTCGAACAATTGCCCAATTTTATTTCATTCTTCACGACTACATGCGTGTGTGTGATTCCGCTACACATAGACCCTAACCCTACCCGTGTATAAAAACGAAAGCAAAACAAAGAAAAATGCCTTGGGAAAGTTCTCAAGCTTCTTCCACCTTCCTAAAGTTTTCTTCAATGAACTTTATCCACTCATCTGTCTACCACAACAATATCTTCGAGCAGGTGAAATATCGTAACCGTCTGTATATAGATAATCTAATCTGATTCTGAATTCAAACTGGTAGCCGGTGGAATGATTGTTCAAATATCTCAAGCTCTGCTAAAAAAAAAGAATATGTAATTTCGTGAATCCTTGTACTTTCTATATCCAAGATTTTATTGACTTCATTCGGAATTAAATTTTTTGAACTAAATACTGACTAGTTTTATAGGTATAGATTCTGATACTTCCAGATTAAGACTACCAGATGCCTGCAATTTAATCATTTCGCTTTGAAACGTCATACCTTGAAATAATTCGGCCATTTTCTGCCAATTTCAAATGAGTTCCCTTTCGTATTCGAGTTAATAAGTCAGACCCGATTGATTTGTGCAATCGTCACCCTGACCTTCGGATTGATCCTGATGCCATCGCCCTTTTATCTTCCACAGGCGTCTTCTATAGAGCGGGAAGCTCAGACCACCACCAATTATTATTATTATTGTTCTTCACTTTCGCTTTAGCTTCCTAATCACCACAAGTTCATCGTTCATCCAGTAGAAAAATTACTTAACCTGCCTCTACATAATTACATTGTGTACATTCTTGACTGGTGTTGATGACCACTTATCGACCCGAGGAACCGCAACAACTATATTTACAACTACTCTACTTCTAAAATAATAACCACGACAATACTACGCATCTTGTCAAAAGAGTCAAGTGCAGTTCAGATGCCGAAGCAGACAGGTTCAATTCAATCGTAATGTGGCTTTGCAGATATCTCAAAAGGGAAGGTCAGAACTTGATTACGAAATTAATGAATTAATTAGAGTGAGGCCACTGGTTTTCGAAGTTACGCTAGAAACATCTGTACCAGTTCAAGATCGTCTTATTACGCACATTTTCTTCTTAACAAGTCCTACAATTTCCCATAATCCCTGATTGATATCTTAGCATTTCCTTCATACATTTTGAACAGTTTTTACGAAAACAATGCTGTATAGTGCGGCAAAAATTCAAAATGATCCCTCGTCAAGGAACTTCAATTCCAAGTTTAACCTCTGGAGTGGAAGCTCAACACAGAGTGGTCAGTAAAAATTCTGGCGTATTCTTTGTACATTCGGGCATTTGAACGGTAAAAATGCTGATCGGTCAGTGCTGTATAATATTTATCGTCACATTAGTATAGCAGCAGTAGTCTCTTAAGAAATCAAAGGCATTGAACTGCTCCTGCTGCACCTCGAAGGTTGCACCGCAAAGCAATGCAGTGCGATGCATTATGCAATCAGCCAATCAGGTGTGGCATTAATAAGTGCAACAGATTGGCTCCTACTTGACTACGACTTTTTCAAGGTTGAAATAATAATAATATTTCCACGCATCTCCTTTTGAATTCCCGTTGTAAGGTTCCTGAGCACATTTTTTAATTTTTTTTCTTCGACCAGTAAAACACATGAATGGCTGCTATTGGAGTTGCTACTTTCGGTGTTCTTCTAAGAAATCATCTTTCTTCGTTCTCAAGACATTTAAAACAAAGCTGAATGCAAATCTACGCCTGTCTTTTACTCAGTCCATTAACCACACACACATGTACGAGGCATGCATGCAGTGTTATTTTTTATTCTAATCCGCCCGGACAGAAGAAAACGAAGACGCCTTTACACTTACACACTATTATGACCCAGCATCTTAAGTCATTCATCATCAAATCTTATTGCATTGCACTGCTGGATTTGGATTCTGCCTGCCAGGCTGAGCCAGTATTGAACATTTTCTTTATACTGGAAGCATTTCTTTCCCATTGCCATCATCACACATGGATGAATCTCTAAAGACAAGTCTTCTTTCACAAATCCCTTTCTCTCCACTTGACGTTGTTTAAAAAGAAACAAGTTTGAAAGAACGCGAACTGACTAATATAGCTCACACAAATTCTACTTAATATAAAAACTCTATTTAATAGAAAAAACTAAGAAATTGGAATTATGAATCCAAAAATGCCTTTCAATTTCGGTTTTACACTATATGGGTGGACGAATTAAAAGATGAAACAAAAAAACATGCTTACCAGGCATACACAGACACCGAAATCCACCGCGTTCATCGAGACAAGTCCCTTCGTTTCGGCAAGGATTTGACTCACACTCATTGATGTTAATTTCACACCTAGATGGATGTAATTGTATATTTATAACCATACATGTCTTCTAACTTGACCTCGAAACACACCTTATTCTATTTTATATACCTTGGTCCGGTGAACCCCGCTTCACATCGACATCTGTATGACCCTGGTGTATTCACGCACACACCATTGTGCTCGCAAGGAGACCCTATATTCAGAAATTAACATTTTCATTGCTTACATAATTATATTTTATAGTGTTCTGCTAATTTAAGAACTTGGAAGAAAGCAGTTAGAGAATCTTCCATGGTCCATCAGAATTTATAGTCAAATTTCTGATGCTCACCTTCTGAACATTCGTCTATGTCGATGGTGCAATTAGTGCCCTTGAACCCTGGTGGACACCTGGAATTAAATGAAAGTGTTAATTCATAAACAGTTGAAACTGTGCAAACAAGATAGAGTGTGTATGTTCCTTACGAGCATAAATAAGAGCCGTCTATCGGACTAGTTTCACAGATAGCCCCTTCGTGACATGGATTGGATGTGCAGGCATCATTTAAATGACACAGAAGTCCAGTTTTACCAGATGGACTGCACAAGAATTTTTTAATCAATAATTAAAATGGATTTATAATTTATAATATTCGAATTATACTGGAGTGTGGATAGCTGATACATAAATATTAATACAGAATAAAATTTAGTTTAGGCAGGAGTTAAATGTCGGGACGCGTTATTAAAAAACATTAAGACATTATCAAACATTACCATTGGCAGTAAAAACTTCCGACGCGATCATGACATGTGGCACCGTTTAAACAGGCCGCACCAGCACAGTCATCAATATTCTCCGAGCAGTCATGTCCGGTCCAACCGTTAACACAAATACAATTATGTCCACCGATGGTATTTGTACATGTTGCACCATTCTTGCATATTTGTGGTCTCAACGCACATTCATCAATGTCCTGGAATCAGTCAAATGGTGCATTACTTCAAGTAGTTCTTACGCTCTCCTTACAGAGTTAAACATTGTTGACCTGCACTCTAATATTTTATTTATGAGACATAAAAGTACAATGCTGTTGTAGTTATCTTATTCATCAAGAACTTGAAGGTTGAACAAACACTCGAACTTACAGACTGACAAAAGGGTCCAGTGAAAGTTGATGGGCATTGACATGTGTATTTCATAATTCCATCAAGACAGGTCGCTCCATTCTGGCACTGATTTTTGTCACAGTCGTCAATGTTAATTTCACAATGCCTTCCAGTGAATCCTGCAAACAACGAGAAAATGGACTTATTTTACAGTATTCAATTTTCAAACTTGCACCCATTCCTTGGGTCGCAACAAGCATGTGGGCTTTGTTCCATAAAGTTCATTTCTTAATAGACAAATTCATATCCATCATAACTGGCATTCTTCAAAGTCCTAAATGTACGAGTACGAAAATCGAACCAGGGACTCAACGTTTTCAAGTCATTGCTACTATATATGCCACCACTGTTTTTGGTGGGAAAGACGGCGTCGTACCAGCTAGGGTTTTTTAATATATTTTTTTAATTTGAGTAACAGCCAGACATATTATATGAGTGCAGGAATACGCCCTTACTCGACTGGGAATCGAGCCGAGGACTCAAAGATTTCAGGCGACATCAAACGTTACCGGGTACTACTATAGCTGACCGACTGAACCTGAGCACTATAAATGATATTTCTGTGATGCCTTGAAAAGTACATAATGTAGTCTAAATAAAATCGGAAATGAACGAGTCATAGACTCTCATTCTTATTGTTTGTGGCTCTTTCGGTACACCTGCTTCCTACACAAAGTGGATGAGGTAACACGAAGGATCTTCACATGCATTGCTTTGCATTGGTTTGAGCAATAGGAAAGCAATTGTGACAGCCGCAAGAATTACTCTGTATTTACTTCGTGCTACCTGGAGTGATGAGTCAAATCAAATGATGAGAAAATTCTCATGCATAGTGTAGGAGTATAATGAAGAAAAAAAAGAAGAGTAGTTCCAAGTCCTAATAGTGCATTCGAAACGAAGTTGACGGTGGACGGGAAGTACGCCTCGTCGATTTCTGGATCATCCTTCTTTCCTCTCTCCCAAAAATATTAGGTCCATCACGTCAACTTATGTATTATGACTCCGAGTTTGTCACTTTCTCCGACCGAGTTTACAGTTACACTAACACGAAAGCCTTAAATAAAAACATCACCATTTTCATGATATCCCATCCCCGTCTTTTCGTAGACCCTAACCCTAACCATGTTTCTGAATCATAGGCGATTTCAAATTAAATTACATTCCTCGTTGATAGTCTTATATTCTAGACACTCTTTTGTTACCCTTTGTTCCTGCATTACAAATTCGAGGTTTTGTTTGTTGTTGTTTGGTTTTAGCATCACGCTTGACATAGGTCGAGTGGACTGAGATTTTTATGGAAAAAAGTTGCAAATTCTTGCATGCGTAAAGCAATAATAATACCGGGCTCTAATCCTGCAGAGAAGTCTGGTTATGATGAAATGACCTCCGCACTCCGGGAAGGCTATTTTGTGTGATTCACACACAATCGGTAGAAATTCATTGAATACATCGATCTGTCATTGCCAGGATGGCATGCATGGAATTGCAGACAAAGTAGCCAGTCAACCAGAAAGGAATAATTTTTAATAATTAGCCCTTTAGTCAAGACGAGTGGAGGCAAGACGAAATGTACCGACGTAGGTTAGAGGATAGGAATGAACTCCTACACGCAACAACACAACGCAACGTTATTTGTTGAGCAGTCGTGGTGAAGAGCATAATAAATATGAAAAAATTCTTCAGTTTTAAAAGTGGTAGGTGCAGTCGAAGTCGCATCGCATTTGCAGGTGCAACCCCAGTCCTGTAACTACGAGATGTAATCAACCATCTCAGTTCAACCCTTCTTCTTCTTGCTTGTTTTCGACAACCGACCATTCTCTTTTTTGATATGACATGGCCGCCTTTTTGGCTTCAAGACATTCTGTCAAGGAAGCTCTAGCCCTGAGGCAAATTTCGGTGCTCACTCGGTAGTCCTACATATGAAACAGAATGCAAACCCGACAAGACATTCGTAGTCACCTTGATAGATGTTGATAAAAATCCAACATATGCACACCGTCCATTCTCAAGAACCGTATAAACATTCCCGTTTTGCAGTAGTCTCCTTGCAAGTTGCAACTTGTAACCAAGATTCTTTCGCACAACAAAGAAAGGAGAAAGAAGTTAGAAGCTACCTTGCTGATGGGATCAAATGAAGTGTTCATGTTTTAGTTAACCAAATAAAAAATGTGGTACTGGCCTAAGAGCGACAACAGTGCATCGGAGTTGTAATTGCAATAGTAACATCAACACATGCGCATACGCACAACAACACGGCACTTGGATACTGTAGGGTGGTTCGTAACAAATTATTTACAACAGAAACTGGAGGTTAGCAAAATAATTCAGAGAATTTGCATTTCTTTTAGATGAAATAAATAATAATATTCTTGAAAATAATCCAGGGTGGCTAAGCGTTCGTTTTCCAAAAAATTAATTCCTCGAATTTTTAAAACTAAAAATTTAAGGCTCCCGACGTCCAACCTTAAACGTCCCTGCTACTAACTCACCAGATTCTCTGCAATATGTATACATTCAACTTTTTGGCCAACGTTCTAAGGAATGTAAAGATTACGAACCACCTTACACATAAGGCATAATGGATAATACATAATAGAATGGAAGTCAAGTCAAGAAGATGAATAAAAAAGTGAATCCAGTGTGATTCAACCTCCTTCATCGTCACGCCTATCAGACGCCTTATCTATAATATCTTATCAATTCAAAAAGAGAGAATGAATTGAACGAAGAAGCAGGAGCCAGGGCAGAAGCTTGTGTTCGAATCAAATCAACCACTACATATCCTAACATGATGCAAATGTAAAACACTTATAAAACTTGCATAGGCTTCAGTTGTTATATTGTTTTCGGAATAAAGAAGCTCATTTCAAGCCGAGAGTAAAAGACGGTCATTAGATCCTCTGGAGAACAAAAAAAAACCTTTTCATGCAACACACTCGTTTATCCAGTCCTTTACGTATCAACGTATTATGATCCTACGAGATTATATAACACTCGACACGGTGTCTCAAATAGACACAGACGGATACAGTAAACTCGAACGACGGAAGAAAATGGTTCTCAACTCTCAAGGCGATATATTGAGTTGTATAGCGATAACTTTATGATTGCCCATTCGTCAAAAGTATATTATCGCCAAATAGATTTGCTTATCCAATGAGTAATATACCAATGAAAATAAGTTCAAAGCTGAAGGCATCAGCTAGATGTTACGGATTATTTTTGCACTATATATTCAGCGAGTTTCCTTAAAATTATTTAAGAATAGTTACTTTGCTGTATTCCAAACAGTTTAAAGGTAAACTACAGCGGCCTCGTAATTCTTTTAAGGAAGTTCAATAGACTTTGGAATGAATAGTCTGGCAGTGTACCTGTGTACAGCGTAGATTTAGCAAAATGTCGATTAAGGATCAAATGACATATTATGCAGTATTCTATGTACCACATACAATTAAATTCGAAGAAGAACGCAGTCTAAGCTAATGCTGCTAATGTGCAAGTATAAAGTGAAGAATTCTCCAGCTCAACACAGGAGAAGTTCTTTTCATTTATTTGATGCGTGGTCCTATTGAAAATTCTTCAACTCTTTTGTTGAACTCCTCAACCCATCCCACTTGTCTATCTCGTATCTCACTTATTCAAAACCTTCCTTCCGAATAAAAAACAAGCTGAAGATGAAATGCAATGCCAAGATGCCTAATGGGCGTGAGGGAAGAAAGAAGAAGAAGGCGAAAGTCTTTTGGAACTGAACTTCCTACTGAGTCAGTACATCATATCGTATCGTACGAAATATTCTAAGCAGGTAACGGGTACTTCTCAATCTGAAATGAGCATCTTCACATGTGTGTGGATCTTCACTCTGCACATACACACATGTAAACCTAATACAAGCCATAAAATAAATATTTATCTCCTGTTCTTGTACTGCCTTAAGAATCTCTACATCACTACATCACATTTCCCTTCGCTTTGTTTTCATATCCTTGAAAGTGCTGACGATATCAAAAAATATTATTGTCGATTCTACGACTTCCCCGTCGTAGAACCCTCAAAATCTCTTGACAAAAATTATGATTTCTTTAATATTTTTAAAAAATTGCTAATCGTTATGACCTCGCAGAAATTAAGACTTCGAAATGCCACTTTCTTATTATTTAAGCAAATAAATAAATAAATCCATGTAAATACGACTTTAGGTAGTATTTGAGCTAACTCAGTTTTACACATGTAATTACTCGTCTATGTATGTGAAACATTATTTAGTTAAATAAATGTACAAAGTTAAGGCCGTGGTTACCTCTAGGGCAGTAACAATCATAGGTGAGATTCCCAGTCTTCTTGCAGCTTCCACCATTCTGACACAAAGACGGTTGACAAGGGATGAAGCGAGTCTCACAACGTTGACCAGTAAATCCTTCTATGCAAGTACATCTGGAAACACAAAAATCACACCGAACATGAAATGGCTTAATAGACATGTGTACTTACCAATTAGTCAAACTCATAAAAACTCAGAACCCACAATTTCACATATATATGCACATTACATTGAATTCCTCATTTGCTATCCTATACCACTTGTCATAAAAAAGTCGTGATTGTATGTTCTCTACGTATCTCCCTCAGCTTACAATAGAATCTGTAGAGGTAAGACCATCTCTGTAATTTCTTTAGAGAAGACGGGAGACGTACCCTCTAATTAAGCACTGCACTGGACTGGACTCCGGCAATGACGCAGCAGAGTAAAATCTTAATACATTTTTTTGATTACTCTTCTCTTCAGTCATTGTCCCGTCTTTCAGTCCTACTACTGTGCTCTGCAGTTCAGAATCAATGTCAATGCCAAATCCCCTACCAACCGCTATCATATCATATCACTGCTGTAATTACATTAAATTGGATGCAGTTTAATGCATATTGCCATTGGACTCATAGATATCCCGTCAGTCAGGAATGTGTGAAATATACGTACTTGTGTAATGTGTACCCAAGAGTCAATTAGTCATAATATTGTATTCGTTTCATTTGATAGTATCACAGATTTATTCAAGACTGTAATGGAAACGAGATACAAATTGGAAGAACTTTTACAAATAGTGACGAGAGTGGGATATGAACCTGGGACCTCTGCTTAACAGAGGAAGTACTTTCGTTGACTCTTTAATAAAACTGCTATATGGCTGAACAATTAATGCTGTCTAGAATCTTATAGAAAAAGATGACGGTTGGAAGATATGACAAGTCTAAGGTATAACATCTCGACGTCTAATCTGTTCACCGCCAGCGACTTGCATGTAACCTCAATAATTAAAAACAATTTGTTAAAAATCCGGCTTACACGCAAAGTGTAATGTCACGTAATATTCTGACGAGGAGGGTCATTCATCTGAATCTTCGATTTAAACTTCTATTCAACTGACCAGTTATTGTGTTACGTTCAGCTAATAGTAAGTCTAGAAGCTTATTTCGGAAGACTTTATTTCCTTTGAATATCGTTGTTGCTATCTCGTAACGAACTTCCTTCTCTTGTGCCTTTCGCCATGCCTGTCTTTAAATCATTGAGGCGCCATAAAGAGGAGGATCAAAAAAGAGCTCTAAGAACAATTTCCATTTGAGGAGTTAGAAGTTGAAGCGCCTTAATCGACTTTTCATTCATTTCGGCCAACGAACGATAGAAGAAGATTCTTCTTATAATTTTTTGCGAGGACGGACTCTTTTCTCCTCTCACCTTCATCACGATTTCTAAAGGAAGAATTATTGTTTCTTGAAAGGTTATTAATGAGCTCTCCATTGTCTCACTTCCGAATCCTTCTCAACACAAGATACCTATTATTAACCACAGGCTAAGAAACTATTTTTACGCTCATGAACACGAATAAAGCCGCAGCCCCACTCTGCAACACTACTTCTGCTCTTACCAATTAACCATGACATTGCTTTACTTTGCCGTCTAAACCAAATAAATCGAAAGACAATTGTCTCATTACAACCTCAACGTTTCGCATCTTATACAGCCCTGCTGCAATACTGTCTTCTATTTTTTTTGCATTTTGTATTAAGTGAGATGTTGCAATTGTCTTAGATTCCAGACACACTCCATAACATTTGAACAAACAACCCAGTGCTGAACTCGGGTGATAAGGTATCACAGAGCTTGTTAAACCATGGAGAGCCCAATATTTGTCAATTATGCGGGATACGGGTGAGGACTGAGTTCCTAATGATTCTTTCAAAATATGGAGTGAGTGACCGTGAATCCGGTCGACTCGGCGTGACATATCGTCCGTAATATTAACGGACATTCCTCACACTTCAAACAAAGTCCAAAGTTCTAGTTAATGATCTATTGACTCGGATTACCCAACTCCTAAAATTCTTGCCGATCCGAATTTGATCCAGGAAAGTTCCAAGTTCCCCTGCCCTCTAACCTAATGACAGAAGAGCATAATTTCATTCTTGGTGAACTTCTGAACACACTAATTTCTTGTCTCAGTTCACTTCATCGGTCCATTTAAAAGTCTAACATCTTTCGTTACCATCTGCTCTGCTTGTTACATACTTTTATGTGTAAAGAAAAGTTATAATACAATGATTATAGATAGGATACAGGATAAGGATAAAGCCAAATTCGGGTATCCCCAAAACGGTCCTTCTTTGCTCTGGGTACAATTTGAGCCTCCAAATCCATAGAAGTGCGATCTCATGAATAATTGCAGAATAGTGAATAGTACAAGAGACTTTTATCATGGAGGTCGAAGGTAACACATTGTGCACACGCAATCCAATGCTGACAAACTAGGTTAGGTTAAGGTACCTCTGTGCTTGTACTCCGAACCGACCCTCATTCAATTCAACCCAACCGAATACCGAACCATATGCATGGATCAAAATGGAACGTTTGAATCGTAATCATGACTATGACGACTGGAAAAAGTTCTAACGGTCGCTTTTCTGTTCAACATTTGGTGTCGGAGTGACGGAGATAGGGACGGGGCACGCGTGTTTGTCCATTAACTGGAAACAACTTCTCTATTCCATTCATGCCTAAGGCCATTTGCGAAATTGCCTTATCCAATGGAATATTGGATGAATTTGTCGGGGATTAATCATAGATTTCGTAATTATTCAAATTTCTAAAAATTGGGTCCGAGATGTAAGGAATGCAAGGGGGATAATGAAAACAAGCTTAAGTCCGATGGTTGAGTAGTTTCCTGATATGACGCTCTTTCAACTACTTTACGTCTCCGCAATTTGTGTTGTTGAATTGAATGGGAAGATCAACCGTCACTAGTTCTCAGACAGACAGTGGATCTTGTTTGATGAGACATGCAATGTAATGTAATACAATGTGTAGACAAATTCTTAGTGTGGGAAGTGAGTCTTATTAAACGATTACCTAATCAATTAATACTTACTCTAACACGCTGGAATATACTTTACATACAAATTTGATACTTGCTGGCGGTGCTAACGCACATTGTGCGTACACACATAAAATGACAGTGCAAGTTATAATATGCATATATGATTTCTTACGTCTTCTCTCCTTATCTAATTACTGGTCCTTTTACAATTACAATTACAATTACAACGACGACGACAGCCAGTACATCCCTTTATATCGCATCTATTAAACCCACAACACACAAAAGAAAAACACAACCGTTGACCGTTCTTTTCATTTCAAGGAAAATGTTAAATATGGATTCATTAATTAACGCTTGGAAGACATGGCCAAACATAATCGTTCATTTTTCGTACAGAATGCGTTAGTCTTTTAATTGGCCTGCAGAAGGTACCCCGGGTAGCACGAACATATTCCGGTGGAGAAAGAACCCCTTAATGTCCATGCAGCAAAGCGGTTAGGGCGACCTGTACCACTGTAAGCTACGGGGGACCGGCTGAAGAAATGCTTACATCCTTGATTGATGCAGGAATCTGATAAAACCACACGTAGTGGCACTTAAGCATCTTTGACACACAAAATGCGTACTAATGGATTGGTCCAATCTATTGACCATTATTTACCCTCACTATGTATAAAATCTTTAAATCCGAGTCTTGAAGGAAGAGTCTCGTACAATTTGAAGCTAACTCGGCTTTTACAGTATTTATCTGTCAAAGTGAACACCTGGGATGGGGGCAGGTGTGTCCTTAATCAATGTACGCTAAGGGAGAGAAGTCCGATTTCTTTACAAGTAAAATATGAGATTTAAGAACCCTCGTGAACTGGATGCCTTTGTTCAATCTCCACTTTGGGAGGTTCTTTACACATCCCCTTCTTCCAAACATACATCTCAATATGACTGCGGTGGGCATCCAGAATGCACAACGTTGTAAGTTCACGTTCGTACTTATCGTGGATGGAGGTAAGGAATATGAGCAGAGTGCACATGAATGCCCTTACTGGGTTCAGGCCAGATATGTGGGGGTCCTTAACGATCAGGAAGAATCAACAGTGCTCGTAACCCTGATTTTTCTGTTAAGGTAAGCGAACGAACACCCGACCGACCCTTGGGATAACTTCAAGGAAGAAATGAACACTTTCATTCAACCATAAATCCCCGTGTTATACCTCAAACATACGTGTGGTCAGCCATTTTAGAGAAGGGGCAAAGCTATTACGGCACGGAGCCTTATCATTCTTCATATCCCTTAAAAGGATCACTCAGACAGACATTCGAAACGTTGTGTAACTTTTAAACAATGAAATTGGAGATGTCATTAAAAATGTCTCATTCCTTTTAGTTTTACTGTCTCGGTATAGAATCGACAAGATTTGTGCAGAATTAAAGAACGAGGTCACACGACAGACTTACTTGTAAGTTCCATATCTATTCTGACAGGATCCATGAATACAGGCATTGGGTTGACTGCACTCATCAATGTCCTGCAAGCAAACCTCTCCAGCAAATCCTTGATCGCATTCACACCGGAACCCACCACTTTTTGACTCATCAGGAATGCATTTCCCATCATTTTTGCATGGACCAGTCACATTGACAGTGCAAGGGTCAATTTTCTCACAATTGGCTCCTCGAAACCCAGGTGGGCATTGACAGGAGTAAGTGTCCAGTGTATTGAGTTTACATTGCCCATTATTTTTGCAAGGTGAGGATTGACATGCATTTGTTAGTTCTAATTCGCAAAATGAAGAAGCATAACCGACAGGGCAGTCACATGCAAATGATGGTGTTGACTTTGGTTTCAAGACAACGCGACACGACCCTCCATGTTCACATCGTTGTTGAGATGTATGACAAGGATTTGGATATTGGCAATACTCCCCCACATAACTCGGAGAGCACCTGAAAAAAAAGTTTAAGAAAAAAATTAATACCATAATGTATATTTTGACAAAACGCGGTTTGATTTTCATTTTTTGCCACGCCACAAGTTTAATCTCCTTAATCTTGGACCTTAGCGCGGTTTTCCTCGTGTACTACGAGTAATTATTTTTGATTTTGTTTATCCGGAAACTCGGTTTTGTAGTAAAAATTACACACGCAAACTAGGTCACTTCACCGCGGCGCGGTCAAAAAAAAAGTCAGTAGGTCTAGACCATAAAGTTAGGGCAGAAGGTTAGTAGGAGGAAAAGTATGGAAATCCAAAAGTAAATTAAACGCGCAATTAATTAAAACCGAGATTGAAGATAATCAAACCGAATGAATTCGTTGGAAAACGTGTGGCCTGTGAGATTAAGTTATCAAAACATTTCATAAATCCCAGTGGACCACTGTTGAGCGTGGGAATGAGGGTCGACAATGATTTCATTAGTTCTAAACCTCTATAACTCGAACTCTATCCAAAAACGATTAAGGGGCAAATAAATGGAATGGATTCATCTGCATGTGTCTCCGAACTCAACATGTGTTCAGAGTTCATCCGATGCATGAAGGGGTCGTTCGTATTGAACGTCCGGTTTGCGGTTTTTGGACGAGAGCAGTCGAGTATAGCAGAAGCAGAGTGACACAAAATGAAGCAAAGTCTCCAATGAATTCGCGTGACACTTTTACTTTGGGGATTTTTTTACGTGATAACTCATTAGCAACGGAATACTATATTTTATTCTTTCCTTCCTGTCTGCTTGCCCCTCTTCCTGGCATACCGTACAAATTATGACAAGCAAAGAGCTGTTGTGGTTGTGACTATGAGGGAATAAATAATTATACAAAAATCACAGTTTGACACCCTGAGACTCTTACAATTTGTTACAAATTAAGAGTGGCGTTAACTCAACAATGAATTTACAAAATGTTGAGGTCTAAGTCACAAATGGAATGGAATGGAATTCCTTTAAGTAATGAACAAGGTGTAGATCCTGTTAATTACAAAGTCATTTTAATCCTGTAACATGTCTTAATGCAATTTATCGCACTGATGCTCATCCCTTTTGATCCTCTTTCTTGGGCTCTCCTCCTCAACATTATCACTATTTTTTTTTGCCTTGCATTTGCTTTCTTTTCAATTCTGAATTCCGACTGCTTGCTTACACTTGCAAGTAAATCTCAGACATAGACATATGCTCTGTACTGCATTTTATAATCTCAAGCTCATTGTCACTCTTCCCAATTCTTAATGATCCCAACGTACTTACAAATATGTCTGCTTATAATCTAATCCTTCTTCAACTTGTTAGAAAACTCAACAAATGACAACAAACGTGTACACATATACATATAGATCTACGAATAAGTCATTATTTTGTAGTCAGAAACATTCCGAATTGCCAATGTCTAAATTAACGTTTCGTGATTTAATGGGTCGTAAAAGTATTTATTTGTTGTAATCGATTGACTAATTAATTAGCGGGGGAAAACATTCAAGATATCTAAAATGTAAACAAGAGAGCCAAGAGAAGGCCATGGGACTGACGGACCCCTAAAAGATGTATGAACCTTAACGGCATCCTTAGTGTAAGCCTTCAATTCCCTTACCATTCCATCTATGCAAATAAGGACTTTAAAACGACAGATTGAAACTCATACAACAATATTCTAAAGGATCTACAGAAACAAGCAAGTAATGCAGGCGTTGAAAGTTTATTTTATTTCCGTTCTTATCAAAATAGTAACAGTTGAAGAGAAGATAAATATTATTGACTCGAGTTGAGAATTTCTCATCCCACGCTCCGGCTTCGAACACTCGTCTGGCTGAAAAGATGATCCAATTCACACCCAAATTAAATGCTACACATTCAATTTGTTGAGATTAAAAGGACGGATGGTTTTTGGGGTTTAGTTAACCAGGATCCGACCCCACCGTTGTCTCTAACATTTTTTATCATATCAACAATTGTTAAGTTCTCTTGAAATAGCTAATATTATATGAGTAGATAGGAGTGATCTGATCGAATACAAAAATAGAACATCATCACATGTCTGAACTGGCAAGTGTGTAACTGCTGGGTTAATATTAATTTTAATTCAAAAATTCTAAACGCATTACTAACAGTACTATTTTAGATTTAAATTTTCTGTGAAATGCATATCTTAATATTGTCTGGAAACCCCACTGTCAAGCTGCAGAGTAACACTGGAAGGTAGTTAACCACCTGGTACAGTATTGACAAAAGATATGTACGGACGGGCCTTCTTGCTAGCAACCTGAGAGTACTCTCTGATTCTTTCGAATGTGTGACGACGTCACCCTACAAAATGAAATATATTTGAGTGATGCCAAAGTAGAGAAAAATGGAAGTAGAGAAAGTTTGAGAATTAAGACAATCCAAGCTGGGGAAAGCGTCACACAGGAAAGTGACTCAACTAATAGATTCTGATTAGAAGAAACGTTTGAGTAATTTAATATTTTTTAGTAAGTGGAAAGATAAGAGATTTACAGTATTACAATCGTATTTAAGACATAAAGTTAAGACGGGAGCACGAGCACACCTGCTAACCAAGAATTTTTGGACAACAGGTGGTGAACGGTGGCACGGAAAGAAACGAAAAGAAAAGAAAGGGTTGACTCTCAAGACTTCTTGGGTTTTGAACTAAAGCAGTGGAAGTGAAACATGCGTGCGTCCAGGTAGCGGAAAAGGAAGACACAGAAACAACAACGGCAAGCTGAAACCAGAACCATCCAAACAAACATGGATTAAGTTTATCCTTCTCCTTTCCTCTTTAGTAAATCTACTGGTACATCCATGACCTCGACGTCAACTGAATAATAACCTCTAACCCTTTAACACAAACCACTATTTCTCTACATGCACCAATTCGGGTTGATACAATTCAATTTCTTTTCACTGGACTTGAAGGGAGGTCACACTTATGATCGTCCCAATTTAAGGGCTTAATCTTCAATCTACGTTTGTAATGTGATTACTTCCGAGAGGACACCCGTTGCACCAAATTCCAAGAAGTGATTTATCTATCCCATACATAATCACGTACAATACAATGCACATCTCTAGTTTTTTAAAAATAAGAATATGATTTAAAGTTTTTGGACCAAGAGACAGCCGTCTAGGGGAGACTGTACTACAATTTATACGTCATAGGAAGAAAGCGAGTAAGATTTCGAAACCAGGATTTAATTTTTCAGCTGAAATTTCGAAATTTTACTCAATGTGCAGGGTGGCACATATAATCTGTTTCCCACCTGCAGCCAATCAGGGGGAGTTGGACAAAACCTGAGATGTTCATTTTGTAGATAATCCCATCCATGAAGTGTATCCCGGATCTAAGAATCCACCTCGCTTTAAAAATCCGGTGCGCGTAGCGGCGCTGACAACCGCTTTAGCAAGAATCGGAATCGGCAAGGACAGATTGTTGAACCCGGTTTCGACTAAAACACGACCAAAATAATTGTTTTCAAAAAATCTAGAGGTGCCTCTTGTATTATGTATTTTTATGTGTTTTTCGGAAGTTTTGTAATACAGGTTGGGAAAAAGTTGAGCAACAGTCCAGACTGAAGTACCCTATATTGTTTCCTACAATTCGTCCACACTAAAATTTTAAAAAATTGCACAAAAATGTAGCACAAATGTTAGCATCGCAGGATTTTTAGGGAATAATTATTTTTAGGGTATTTTGGTCGAAGAACCGTTCAAAACCCCGTCTTTTTGTGCCGATTTTTCTTAAGCGCTCTTCAGCGCCACTACGCGCATTCAACTCTACAAAATGCATGTCTCAGATTTTGTCAGACTCCAACTGATTTTTATGCAGGGGGAGAGGTAAAAGTTATATGCCACCCTGTACAGTTCTCAGCATATTCCGCTACTACAGAAAATCCAATCTAATTACACGGAATTAGGAATTAGGAAGAAAACATCAGTGGCATCAATTGTGCTATTTCAATCAAAATGACAAGCTTCAATTACTAGTGACTTATTTGCATGCGTATTGTAATCGTGCTTTCTCAACGACCTTAAATGGCTATTCGAAAAAAGTTGGGTTGAGGCTTTCAATAAAACTCAGATTTAGCAATCAGACAAATAATCATTTTGCCTTTAGGTGTGGTGTTAAAATTTGCATTTACATCACATGCGTTGTTCCTTCATATTATTGAACAAGTATTTCACCAATTCATCCCCAACTACTCAAGATTAAACGAGGTTAACTCAAACCCGACCCACCCATGATAGAGAAGTGAGGTTTGAAGGCATATAGCACTTTAAATTCATGGATGCAAAATGATCATGATCTGAACGATCTTTCTTCCCTCGTTTCAATTCCGCTTCAAGGATTGAAACAAAATGAACCGTTTCAACCGTACATTACGTATAGCAAGTAAGAATTAGCATTTAGACTAGAACAGTTTGACTTTAGAGAGTGTGATGTAGAAAATTGGTGGAGACAAGCAGAAGATAGTGCTTTCGCTCGGAGGCAACATACTTCATCACAATATTTGTTACTTTTACTACTTTTCAGCAAAAACGTAAATCACAATGTGTGTTCTGTTCAGGCTTATTACCTAAAACTTGAAGCGACAAATGTTTTGGTTGCGGAGTTGGAGTTACAAAAATTATTGTTGTAACCACCCTTAAAAGTTGAAACTATGAAAGCAGCCCTCAACTACTGGTGTAAAATCTTCAACTCCGACGAGAATGCTCTAATCCGAG
>JAQGCA010000092.1:0-48418 GCA_034698945.1 Protaphorura quadriocellata | reverse complement strand
TATACTGAGTCTTAGGCTAACGTTGTTGTAACGTCAGTGATTATCGTTTTTTAAATAAATGATGATATTTCTCTCTATTACGGATTTTCAACTGAGATGTATCATGTTCATAAAAATTTCGAATATTCGAACATTTAGCTTTCTCAAATCCGTTAATGAACAATGATAAGTTTACTCCAGAAATTAGAAATGTCTCCAGGCGTCTGATCTCTGGACTGGTCAGATTATTGCGAATATAGCTGTAAAGATTCAAGAAATAATATATTTCTCACCCGACCGAAAACAGAATGTTAATTTAATTTATTGGTGTGTATTGACAGGATGGGCACCACAAAGCAAGTGGTGGGTTCAGCCAGTTCCATCCGCCACTGACGCTACAATCGACGCTGAACTGAGTATCCTGATAGCGAGTAGGTCAAAAAGGATGAAGAATAGGCGAAGCAGGAAAAACGCTGCTACCTCCAGGAGATTCCGGGAGAAGGAACCAACTCTTAGAAGAATTTTGAACCAAGTGGTTCCTTCCAATTTGGATCGCTTGGCGTTCGAATTTGGACAGATTTTCAAGAGGAAAAGAAATTTGGCGAATGCATCAGATGCGAGTATAATTACTCATATTTTGCATACTAATGATCCTATGCTCATTCGAACCCAGGCCGAATTAATCTCGAAGGTTTGTATGGGATGTCCTGTTTTGAGAAAACAATTGACTGAGCACCTCTTCACAAGTATTCAGGTAAGAACAATCTGTCCATTCTGGGTTTGTGAAATTTAACACGTAACACCACAGTTGTCTGGTTTATAATTTCAGTTTTTGAGTATGGCAAACTCATTTTAATGTTGTTAATTTTTTAATTTGACAGGAAAATCCCAGCTCCATCCCCATGATTCTTTTCTGTGCAGAACTTTACATCAAGAATGTGATCTCGTTGGGAGACATTTTAACAAGTCTTCAAAGAAATCCGATCACGGGAATCGAAAGTGCTTGTGTATTCTTCAATCGAGCGCAGTTTAAGCTCTTTCGTGTTCGTAGGAAAATCCAAGTTCACGAGAAAATGAAAATGGAAACTCTGATTGAATCGCTAAACATGAATGCTCGACTGCATTGTCCATATCGGCTCCGATGCATGGTTTTGGATATTGATGATTTGCAACATAACAAATGGGAAAGTATTCGCCCTCTTCTTTGGAACCCGACTTCTTTGAAAAGGACTCTGCCATTCACTTTCCGGAATGCCATCAACGTATTTAACGCCAACGAAGAGGTATGTTGACGGAATATTTTAAACGTGTATTCTCGACTTTCCCCAATAGAATTTTATTCATATAGAATTTTTATACAGAATGCAAAATATAAAAGAAATGTCTAAACATTTGCGTGATAAATGTTTTGAGTACGGAATAATTATAAAGAGTTTTTTCATACTCCAAGGGTAACTGTAAAGTCTACTTGTAATTCACACACTCACTTCTATTTTCATTAACAGGATGGATTGGAATTCTTGCAAGAGAATTTTGGGACAGACCGAAGCAAAATTGGAAAATTCGTTGAAGAATTGTGCATGTGGGCAGTGTGGAATTCTAATTCGAACATAAGCATAAGCTGTGGACGATTCATTAAATCTATCATCAGGGTCCAGCTTTTAGCTTCTAAACAATTTCAACCAATGCTGGCAAGTGTCGTTCGAGGAGTCGCACTCATGGATAATAAATCAAGTGCATGGGCAGATCTGGGTCAGATTATGCGTAAGTTCTTCCACTTTAAAATACGAAGATGTAAGTGAAGTGATAATAATTTCTTTGGTTTGTGACCCACAGATGAATTGTACCATCCGTGATTCGAAACTTGTGCTCACGTTCATCACAAGATATTTTCAAGAAACATACAAAAATTCATCACTCTCGCTTGGAAGCCCGAACAAAAAAAAACTCTCCTAATTTTTTTAATTCGTTCAATTTTTTTTTGGATGGAATAATCTGATCCGACCGAATAGAACGAAATCCCTCTAAAAATATAAACATTATCCTATTTGTGACCCCGGTGTCCCCGCACAAAAAAAAATATATGCTGAAAAATTCACTAAACCAAAAAAAAAATCAAAAACAGCTCCAAAACATTCGTACAAAATTCCATAGATAAAATGACGGTAATAAAGATTTTATTTAAACACATGTTGTTTATAAGTTTCTACTTATGATCTATTCATTCAAAATGATTTTTTTGAAGCACACAATTAAGTATCAGGCGAGAATAGTCAATTGAAAGAATTCGCTTTTCAGGTGTGAGAGGACAGGAATAATCTGTTTTCTGTTAACTTCCAATAATTCTATTAACGAACTCGGCGAGTCCACTATTCCTGTGTTTGACACAGATAACATTCAAATTGTATTAAATGTCGAAATAAACATTCCAAGAGTTTTGAATTGCGATTGCATTACTGAAAGTGATCAGCGAATTAATCAGCTGGTTTTAATTTTATTTAACTGGGAATGAGGAGATTTGCCGAATAATATTCCTGCATGACTTTTTAATGCAATAGGTACAAATATCAATTGGACCCGTGGACCCAATCTTGTGTTACGATGTGATCCCGAACAAGAAGCCTTCACAATTCATAATGTAATAGTTTTACGTGGTTTTCAGTTTTCAGAATGAATGGATCGACTGTCGCAACACACGGCAGGAAGGACAGATGGACTTTTAAGGTTTATTTACTTCATTCGAAAAATATTTTGGCTTTAAGATATTGAAAATGCACATCCTGTTATTTTTTCGAGACTACCCATCGGATTTGGTGGTTTTTATATTGTAACTGGGCATTTTGCCCAAAGTTTGTTTTGAATACTCGGAAGGAATACAAGCAAGCAGCTCTCATGTTTCGACTTCCTTCGCCTGATGCGTATTTCGAGTTTAACGGACTGAAATGATTTCCATAAAAAAGTCTTATCTGTCCTGAGAAATTATGCCTTTGACTTTTTGAGTAGTATACGATAAATTGGATCACCGCATTCTATGCAATAAAATGAAAATAACTCTGCGAATGATGTAGACGTCGGCCTTTCTGGATTAGCGCAATAAAAGTATTCCTATTGTTTTTCTTATATACATTGTTTCAGAAGTTATATGAACTAGCTAGATGATAGATCGAAATATTAGCCAAACAGAACTGAGATTCTTAAGCAAGGTGATGATGGAACACTTCAAAAGATCAAGGTGGCGTTTAAGGATACTACTGCGCTTTCGATAGATGTAAAGTACCCTCTTCTATATTGGATCTTTGGGTGGAATTTCGTTAATTATCAATTTTGTCTTTAAATTCAGAAATATTATTTGCACATCATTTTATGTTGATGATTTTTATCCTGGATTTCGTGCTTAATTGTAAATTGTTCAATCTGTAGCTTAATACGATACGGGGTCGTGCTCATTATTAATGATAAGAAATCTCTTAAATCGTCATTTCCGCAAATGTCAATATAACATTGAGGCAGAGATTGTAGTAAATTAAAACTTGTGTTCTACCATTCTACCATTCAACCATTCGTAGTCATTAATGACATGCTGGTGTCGAACTTTAGTAAAAAGGCCTTTACTTTTAGACCATTTTCTTATGATGCCTCATCATAAATAAAACATTTGGTACCTGGTGGTTCAAGATAACATCGACTTGGGACTCTGGACGAAAGACGCACTAGTTACCACACTACACAATAGGTATAACTAAAATACCATCTCCAGACCTGATAGACCAATAGATGATCAGATCAAAAGCTATATAAAATTCTATATTAAATCTAAATCTCAAGTTTGTCAAATTGGTCTACAGTCCGAAGTTAATGAACCACATTGTTTAACTAACAATTATGTAATCGCGATTCCCGACGTTTGGCAGAATTCGTTCGGTAAAATGTACTCTTTCTTTAAAATTGCTTATGATATTATTCCAACCTAGAACATAATGACCAGTCTTGTATTACAGTGCGTTGCATTTTAATAAATTGAATTGAACTGAATCCGAGCGCTGTGAGTATTGAATTTGTTTACAGGACATCTCACGAAAGCTTACTTCAAATTCTTTGCTAACTGTAGAGGGACCAAAAGTTTTTTTTGCCTTTTACGACGCCTGTTACGTAACAAATTCAGACTGTGGCTCATTATAATAATGTGTTACGCGATAGCTACTAACTTCCCACACAATTCTTAAAATGTTTTTCTCTTCTATTCTTACTAGTATACTAGTATCGTCTATGCGCGCGGTGGATTTTCTACGCGATAATTATTGACATTCATCATAATATTATCAACATGAAGTGACTCACTTTTGGCTACGGACGACATCCTAGGATATTATCCGAAGGTCTAAAGCTTATGATCCACTCTGGGTCTGGGACCCATCTCCGGAGCTGTGGCCCTAGAGATCGGACGTTTTTCTATACAGGCATCTGCGAATTGGATTTTCTCTTTGCAATTAACATCCAGAATGTCTGGAATATTATCACCATTTTAATTGATGCTAGTAGAACTGGACTTTAACGTGTAAGCTTAACTCTGCTATGTGGATCAAATAATGGAGATAACGGAAAATAGATCCGATTTCATGGCATGACAGGACAGGAAATGAAGATGTAAACATCCTCCCAGTAAACGTCTTCATGTAGTGAGTTACAGTATGATTCGTCGATTTCGTGTCAATGAAATTGGAAACTCTTCACATCACACCGACAAAAAACAATCGACACGGACAGGTCATTCCGATAGCGCCTGGCAGTTCCACTGTGGTGACAGGTGACTGTTCGTCACCTCATATTAATTGTAATATGACCACGATGGATTGACCTGGTTTTCTAGGAACCGAATGACGACCAAATGAGTCGTATATAAAATAGGTTCATAAACTTTTTCATCAGTCATTTCAATCATCACTCTTGGACAACACTGAATAAATCAAAATTCATCCCGGAAGAGATTCAGATGATTCAGATTCTGTCAAGTCAAAGCCAAAGTCACACACTGAATCACATACGGGAACTTTGCTCTGATTTGACTGAAACTTTGATTTCAGCATAAATATCTTGATTAAATACGATATTATGCTCGGACTCATTGTGTCAGTTGGTCAATTACAACTTGGAGAAGGAATATCGTCTTAATTTTAAACAAACTCATTTAGATTTAAAGGAATTAAGTAAGGTGTAGTTTCTTTTCCAGCATAACTGCATTGTTTTCAAGATACATGTACTTTAACAATAATATACAAAAATGTAATAAAAGATTCTGTAGTTTTAAGGAAAAAAAACACTACATAAACTACTGAAGTATATTTGGTCCGATTTCCTTTCGAATTGAAAATGTTTATTTGTAAGGCACATTAATCATGAAGACAAGCATAGTTTTGGGACTCTGTTGAATGGAATGTTTAAAAAGATAATTGCGATGAAACAAAATGTTCTCAGCGGAACATATCCTGTATCCTGACACTACAATCAATTAGATTAGTCTCAAGAATGCGTACAAATGTTTCTCGCGTTGAAATATTTGTTAGAAATTAAATTTCAACTTTAGTGAAGTTTTAATTTGATTCCATTAGTAGATAATTGGCAAATACTGAAGGAAAGCAAAGAATCGCGATTCTAACATCGAATGATATTGTGTTCAAAAAAAAATTTAGATTCAGATTCAGATTCTGTCAAGTCAAAGCCAAGTCACACACTGAATCACATATACGGGAACTTTGCTCTGATTTGACTGAAACTTTGATTTCTGCAATATCGCTACGCAAAAGGAAATTATTTTGTTCAACCGATAGACGAAACTAAAGTTCCTTCCTGGCGAAATGTTGAATCAATCAATTAAACGACAATCATATTTTTGACAATAGAATAATGTTACATAAATAGGGAGTCTAGATTAGGAGTTATCGTGGAATTGGAATCAACAGAACACGAAATTTTCATTTGAACGAGTGAAGTATCGCATCGAAATCTTGTGCCGTCTTTCGTTAAAAATATGTGTATTTTTACGTGTTATCTGTGGCCTTTTACTGTCGTAATAGCTGTGTGCAATAATATGAGTAGGAGTCATGTCTAAAAGCTCTCTTGTGTTTGAGCAAACGTTCCAACACAAGAAGTAATTAATTTATTACAATCTCTCACAGTATTACATGTGACAAAACTTACTGTATTAATAATTTTGTTCGCTCAAAATATTAAAACACACACACGGTAAGGAAGGTTCGATTCGAAAAAAAAGCATAACGCAATTATGTATAGGTGTAAATTATAACGAATTAACGTTTCAAAATACCACGGTAAATTTCTTATGCAATTTATTTTAACATTTTTGTCAACCAAAAGTCGATTATCGAATCGACCGAAAAATTGACCTCAATCAGTTAAAAAAATAAAAACGATTTCAAAAGTTAATTATTTAAAAATATATAACATTTTGCGCACAATTATCTTAATCTTTAATTCCCAACTCTGTAATGAGTGGAATGACGGTCGCAGGACCCTCCGTATGACCTTCTCCGTCCTCCTCTGATTCTTGAGTCTCTTGAGGATTTTTGTCCAGAAATACTGGTAGGAAATCATCAAGGGCAACTGGAAATTGGTTGTCACTGTTATCTACGCTCAAGGGCATGTGCGCATTCGGCAACCTTGATCCACTTGAGTTTGGGTTGTTGGCCACATCCGAGTGGTTTGATTGATTCAGCGGAGTTTGTATAAAATTATTATTATTTGGATTCATTGAAGGATTTGAGTGATTCAATTGGTCCGGATTAATCGTTGCAAATTGTGACCTTGTCATTTGAGGGGTCAATGGGGCTTGAGGTGAGGGTAAGGACGACAACGGACTTCTATTTCTCCCAGAATCCAAAACTTGTTTCGGGGTTTGATGATAAGGTTGAGGTGGTACCCAGTGTGAATTTGGATTCGGACTTGGCGTTCGCATCTCCACTGGACTCTGGGATTATTATTTTTAAATATTTGTGAAAATATTCCCGTAGTTTTGTGAGTTTTAATATTTATTTACCAGTCTATGATTTGTGGAAGTACCAATTGGCATGAGTGATCCTGGCCTAGTTTCAAATAGGAAAGGAAGTCCCGTCACATGGGAGCTCACAGTTCCTGTGACATGTAACATTTAATTGTGTGAAATGTTGGAAATAATAATGCGAAATTTGATATGCTTATGTATGTGTGGGTGGATCGGTGGACTTGACTTACGAATACTTGCTTGCGACATTAGTCCGTCTAATGATTTCAAGACTTGGACCATCTCAGGTCGATCTTTTGCCAATCTCTGAGTACATGCTTTCCCAAGTTTCACCAGAATCCAGAAAAAGTCTGGATTGTCTTGATTTCCCTTCGGGTCTTTGAGAATTTCAGGATTTTCTACTTCATCGAATACTTCTTTCTGAAAATAATCAGAGTCTTTGTTTTCTGTGAGTGATTTTATAATTATGAAAGAAAGAAAATGGTCAACCTATTTTGCCCAATGACTGGTAGATTATAGTGGAAATTCATTTAAAAGTAAAGTAGCGTAAATAATTGCGATTTCAGCCTTATATTTGAACTCATTATAATTTTAAAAGTAGAGTCGATATAGAATAAAATACTTTTGCCCAGGAACATAAACTATACATAGATTAAAGCGCACGTGCTGTAACTTGTATAAATCATTTCAAGAAAAACGAGTAGAAATTGCAAATTCTGGGAAGCCATCGCATCAAATAGAGTTCGCTAGAATTTCTACTATAATCATTTTATTTTAAAATACTCTTAGGAAGTATTCGAATTACCAGGAATTTCTTTTGTCGATGTTCTTCATAAGCTCGTTGCCCTGTTACGATTTCAAAGCACATTATTCCAAAGCTGAAAGTGTCAACTTTCGTTGACAATTTTTTTGAGCGAAGATATTCATCTGGCAGATAAGGCCTCGTCCCATGAACCCGAGACACTTTGACATAAGAAGCGCCACCGGCTGACGGAGTCATTTCTCTGGCTAAATAAAGTGATATCAACGCTATAATCACAAATTCTTAGGCGTAATATTCAATGTAATCCTTTTGAAAATTTTGTAGCATGTTGAATTAAAAAGTCCATTTCTCTATTATGTCTACGAAGTCAATCCAGCCTGTCACGATGTCATTCAACAAGAAATCGACATTGAAGAACAAACCTCCTCTCTTAGTTCTCTCATTGTTTCAGGGAAAGAAATTACGGATTTTAATGGAAATATTCGTAAAAGTAAGGATGTCACTCCACCCAAAAGAGCAAGAAAGTAGAAAGTTTGTAAAAGGAAAGACTGGGCATAAATTGACTCCAAAACAAGCTTGACATTTTGATCTCTCTATAAGTTCTTCAACATTAATTGTAGTTCCAAGTTGATGAGACAAATGACTACTCGCACGACTTAATCCAACACTAATTCTTAATAAAATCAAAAACTAAATATTACCTAGTCCAAAATCTCCAACCTTAGCCTCAAAATTACGATCTAGTAGAATATTCGCACTGAAAAAAAGTTTGTCAATTTGAGTAATCATGTAACTATCCAATCCTGGAAATTAATTTTTATTGATTTTCCAGACCTTTTGATATCTCCGTGGATCAGCGGTTTAGTTCCAATGGAATGAAGGAATTGTATACCACAAGCCACACCTCTAGTAATACTGAACCTCAACGCCCAGGACAATGGAGCAGTTCTTTGCTAATTTTTTTAAAAAATAAATGATCGATTGTCACAATAGTTATCAAAAATTATAAGTTTTCCTTCTCGAATTTTTAGCACTCATGGGGTTTCATGAGATTTTCAGAGCGTTCGGTGTCGACCTCACAAAAACAGTGGTTAAAGAGGTCAAAGCAGAAGTCAGCCGCAGTGACCACCACCGGGTGGTGTATAACCATTTACCCCACGCCTACAACGTTTTTTTTTCAGAAAAGTCATCAGAAACGCTTTTCTAGGGAATTTAATTTAGGATACTTAGATATTTATCTTATAGAATGCTTAGCTGCAATATAATTTCTGTCAATGCCAATTCTTATTAAATCCTAGAAAGTATTATCTCCAAAATAAATAGGTATCTTAGGAAAACCCCCAAGTTCGGTTAAGGTTAAGGGGAAATGTTTATGAACCACCCTGCACAAGAAAGTATGTCTCTGAAAGCAGAGTCGATTCTGACCAGATCGCGAACAGCTAAACCGTACAATTTCACATCTCAGTCATAGTGCTTGGGACTTCCAGTTGTCTTTGTTGTAACTATCACCTTTGATTATAGAGATCAACACTCTGTTGTGTGTATGAAATCTCAAATCTCAGCCAAATTCCACGGTCAAAACAAACCCACGAGGAAGAATTTATGGTCATAAAATGGTGAATAATTACTCTGCAAAGAAGTCGATCCTCCAATGAACCATTGTTCATGTATTGATAAACCAAGCAGGGATGTTCTCCGTCAAGGCAGAATCCATACAATGGAAGAATATTATCGTGGCGATAAGAATTTAGAAATCGAAGTTCTCCTAAGGACTGTTTCAGTTGACTTTCCACATAGGCAGGATTGGCTCTCTGGAATTATTAAATACAATTAAACTGAATGTATATTTGGAAAAAATACCACAAGGAATCCAAAATAATTTTTAGTCCTAATCGAGATCATTATGAAAACAGTTCAAAGCTCGGAAAATTTTCGGCAGATTCTACACCCATAACGTCAGTGTCTTGTGAGCCGATACAATTAGACATTTAATTGAGCTGCCCACTTGTTCCATTCGTTTAATTGCGACGGCAGTATTTTTCCAAATTCCTTTAAAAACTGTTCCGAATCCTCCTTTCCCAACAATATTCCGCCTTTCCCAATTCTGAGTGGCCATCAAAAGTTCATCGTAAGGAATTTGGGGTAAACTCCCCACCGACTCCTTGACATCACTTGACGTGACGGAAGCCAAGTTCAATTTCTTCTCTGTAAAATTATTAATTTGAACTGTCAGCATAAATATTAATTGGGACTGCGGTCATGTCAACTAAATGAATCCGAGCTTATCTGATAAATATTACTTTGTGAATAACGTAAAATAAAACACTGGTACATTCGTAGGACAGCTCACCATTATTTGTTTCCTTCTTTTCTTCACCATCTCCAGAAACTGGCTTTTCTATTATATTCTGGGCCTTTACTTCGATTGGGCTCTTGGGTGGAGATGCGATTTCGATTTGATCTAATTCTGCCGTGACATTCACGTCTGGATCACGAATGAATGTGTGATATTTAGCGTCAACTATTCATTCAAATTAAAAATTCAATTCGAAGTGCTCAATACCAAATTGTAAATTTTCTTAGAAAAGTGAATGTTAGATTTTACCAAATTTTGCCAAAATCCGCATTCCTCTGAAATGATGGAGTCTTCCAAATAGTGTGAAGAGTTCCAAAATGGAATGATTTTGGCTTCCCCAAGCCGTCAAGAGTGAATCTGTAGGGGAAGCACCACGATAAATCGCACGTCCAAATTCACTCAGCTCAGTGCTAGAATAGCCCATTAGGCCACCCCCTGTCATGTTTTAAAATGTTTTTAAAAAATACGAAGATTGAATGCACGTAATTTGTTAAAATATTATAAGCGTAAACATGGTAAAATTATCGAACCTAGTGTTTCCCATTGATTGTTCTCGTCAAATATTCGACACAGTTCCTTTCGCTCAAAGAATGGCAAATCATAAATATATTTGAGCGATGGAAACATTCGATTAGTTGAAGAAATATTTTGTCCACTCGAACTAGAATTTCTAGTTGTGCTAAAATTCATGACGAGCTACTACTTTTAAAGACATTCAAACTAAAATTTATTTTTAGCTTAGCACGTCAATTCAGTTATTATTCCGTTGACTTATACGTTTCACATCATACAAAAATAATTGCGAACCGAAACAATAAAATTAGAGGACAATTTTTGGAATACTGAATTTTTACACTAAATTATATACTTTTCTTAATATACCGCCATTGCACTCATGTTCATGACTAACTAGTGATTACGAAATAAATGGGAAAGTAAAAAATGACTGCTTTGAAATGTTGTTTTAGTAGTTACAAGCACCTAAGGTTTGGCTGCATGCATATGGAATACAAACTGCAATGCACGCAAAAGCATGAGGAATTACATATACATGTCTGTGGGAAATGCCAGAAAAGTATTGCAACAAAGTGTAATTTACTAACCTCTGGCTATTAAAGCAACGGTTTGTAGAAAAAAATGCGATATAAAGTATAAAGTATTCACTGAATAGAATTCAGCAATAAACTCGTAGCTTCTAATGAATATTGTAATCTATAATTAGAAAAAATAAATGAAATGAAAAACCAGTTTTACTCTGCACGTTCCAGAGTTTTGGTAGGACAGAATTCAGATATCAAACATTCTTAGTCCAATAATGGCTTGTCGTCTATTTCTACTAGGGAGATAGCCCCTAACCCTACTATTCAGAATTCACCTCATGTTGACGATAACATTACAGCACATCACAATGTGGTACCAGATTTTCCATGTACTGATTTATGAAAGCGAAGGTGGGAGAAACCACGGGTATGTATGGTGAAAACCTCAAAGAATAGGAAAAATCGAACTGAGATATAACAAGCCAGGAGACTAATTCGGGTATATTATTTATACGGATGTAAGATCGTATGTTTGAATTTGACCGTGCATGAATTACAGCATGAAAGAACTATCGTAATATAAAATATACCTAGGATTATTTAATTTGATTGTTGTAGTTGGGGCAACCAGATTGTTGTCCCGATGCAAACATTAAATATCCACAAACTAATGTGGTTTCCAAGGAAACATTGAAAACTTTGAGTGCCCCCGTCCGGAGTTGTAATCCCCTCTGAATTCGCATCAATCACTTCATTACGTTTGAGCAATTTTTGGTTCGCACATTTTGAGTGAGATCTACCTTTGCTAAAACATTTCCCAGTTTCGACTGCGATACAACATACTTCGGAGGGGAAGTACGAGAGAGAAAACAAACTTTCTTTGCTTGTGAAGTAAGTGATTCATAATATAACTAATTCGTTGTCATTTTCTGTCTAAGGGGCCCAAAATTAAAACTAACCTTCATTTCCAGGAGTTCGTTTGGAACAATGGCTACGGATGCCAATATGATGGTGAATGACTACGGCTTCGATGATGACGATGACGACTACTACTCATGTGTGTCGGAAATGGCTCCCATCGCATCATCCGAAAATATATTTGGAATTAGAACAGATTTAGAATCGGGGCAATTTTTTGATTGCAAATTGGTCAGTGCTAAGTTTGATCAGGATGAGAAACGCTTTTCTCAAGAACCAGGCATAACCAATGTTTTGGGTAAGAAACTTTTATCCTTTCAATCAACTTCAATTTTAGCGAGTTCTTACAGTTGTTTCTTTTCCACACTTTTGAATTCAATTTTTGTTAGTAGTTGATGCATTAGAAATGTACTTTTTGATTCAATACATTACAAGAGTTGGTACTGTCACTGATTGGATAGGAATAGATTTCAAGGAATGCGTTAACTACATGCTAGTTGATGCTATCGGCACAAATCTTCTTCGGCTATAAATTGAAGTTACGACAATTGTGCGAATTTCATCACTTTCATATCACTAAAATTGTTACAGATTTGGAAGAAGATGAGGTCCTGTCAATTAATCTTTTACCTGATGAAGATAATTCAGAACATGGAACGTATGTTGAGGACATACCGTTGCCTTCAGAAAAAGAGAGCACTGGTGGAGACCTATTGACGCGTGTAAGGCGTTCATTTGAACTCCTTGTTTCTGGGGACGAAATATTATCTGGGTACGCCAAGGTCAATTTCGTTGATGTCTCTGACCCTGACAGTACTGAAATGTTGGCTATTAGCTCCATTCACGTACCGCCGTCAGGAATTCCCGAGAGTGATAAAGACGTTCTGACGTCATGGAAATGTCAGAGATACTTTGACAGTATGGAGTTTTTTCATGAAGAATCTGGTAAGACTTTGCGGGCATCTGCTAGTTCGCGATTTTCCACAATCGCGTAATTTCTAATAAAAATTTTACAACTTAGATGATGAGAGAACTTCCGATTTTGACGAAACGTTTCCTAAGGCGGCGACATACCCAAGGCATCTTGGGCTCGAATTCTGGAAGAATTACACAAGTGCATCCGACAATGAGCAACACTATATTCACTCCGAATTCGTGTGTGACAATGGTGAGTTTGCATAAAACTCAGATCAATCATCGCACTATATAACTAATTCTACATTACCATTCTTTCAGCCAAAAGAATCGTCACATCAGATTACGATATTGCGGAGAACAATATTACTGGCCCTGAACATGAAATGTATGTTCAGCAGTACGTGGAAGTACCAGCCGAGGCAATAGATTTGACTCAAACACATGCCGTCACCGACCTGGGCAAATCACGTAAGCACCATTTTACAACCTGTCATTCATCCATGACCAGCGCAAAAGACTAATTCATTAGTAATCTTAATTTTATCAGCACCCGAACTGACTGAAGTCTTGAGAGAAGACAAAGTCTCCCGGACTGCTGTTGTGATTGGTAGATTCCTCGTCCACACTGGTACGTCATTAATAAATCCGTATTTTTCGTCTCCGTTTTTTTAACTGATTAATATAACTGACTATGCTTTGTCTATAGTCTCGGAAAATGTCCTCTGCCAGCCCTTACAAAAGGAAACGGTTTTGAAACCAAGGACGTCTGACAATTCCGGACTTGACTATTTGCGGGATGATTCTGGAATTGATGCCCTGGACAAACCTCCAGTCGAACGAATCCCTGAGTCTGGAACAGGGAATGAGGACAACTCCTCAACTGAGAAGGCCACTAAAAAGAAAGGATTCTTCAGGAGCTTATTTTCTTGTATTTGCCCCCGTATGAGGAAAAAGAATCCGAAGATGAAGACTTCGGACAAAGTGGCCAAGAAGATCACTTGCTCTGAAAATTCGGAGATAATTAACTCCAAAGTTTAATCTTTTCGGGCCGGGTCTTGTTTTGCGTTTGAAGAAAGTACACGGATGTAGAAGTGGAATGGTGTCCCAATATAGCAAGACGGCCAGGGATAACGTTGTCGATACTTGAGTTATAAGATTAAAGATATACATTTATACTTAAATAAATTATAATACAAAAAATATAAAATACAACAAAGAAATAAATTAAAATAATAAATTGTTGTTACTAGTTGATTATTCTCTGCTTTAACCAGTAGACACATATAATGTGACGTTAAAACCCTAGGCATTTCAACTGTATTTTATTTGGTTTTTCAATTTTCAATGCGAACCGGTGTAAGTTTTTTCGCGAAATTTTCGGTAATGGGCGAAAAAATCACAGGGATGTGACAATGGAATCGTGTCCCAACAAAGCAAGACGGCCAATGATTACAGTGACGACACTTCAGTTATAAACATTAATAAAAATATTAATTTATAAATAAAATATAATATAAAAAACAAAATATAATAAGAAAAATAAAATAAAACTTAAGAATTGTTGTTACTAAGTATTCTCTCTAGTAAGATTATTGGTAAGGTAAAATTATTCTCTCTCCTATTTAGCCACTAGACACGTAGACCTGTGATGTTAGAATCCTAATAATTTCATCATCCTAATAATTCTAATAATTATTCCGACATACGCTTAATAAATGGCTCTTTATGGCAACAGTGGTTAGAGGTCTAAAATATTTAGGCTGGTTGAAGTCTGTAGGTCGGTAAAATTCTCAATTTTCTTATTGAATCTCAATTCATTTTACCCCAATTCTTGGAATGCAACTGATAGCCTTACAATGAGATTTTGCGTATCTGACAATATGGAAGAAATTGCACTCGATTTCACTTGAATCTTAGACACGAATTGTTTCAAAAATTGTCAAAACTTTATTTTATTATAAACCTTTAGTTCTGGTTTATGTTAGGATTTGAAATCCAATCTAATTTCAGGTCAGCATAATATGCTCAAAAATTCTCTCATCATATTACTATTTTGGAAAAAATGGGTTCGGACAGTAAATCCCAGTATCCGGCATTGGGGAAGAAGTGAAAAGATGTGGTCGAGGGAAATTCGTTGCCCCATCCACTGGAATAGAAAGTCCACGAAGTCTCATGATAATCGGATGAAGCAAGGAATTGGCATACTCTTTGTGATTCCGCACTTCAGGAGACATGGCAATCTTAACCGTCGTACTGTGTTGAATTTTTTCTGGAATTCGAAGACACATGAGTCCATCCGTAGGCATTGGAACAAACTTTTCTGGAAATTTCTCAGCTGATATTTCATCTTCCGTCGGCGGATTGATAATTTCTTTGGGACAATCGCAATTAGGTATTGGTGGTAACAATTTTCTTTCCACACCTTCAACTCCTGGCGGTGGAAACAGACAGCACACTTCTTTTGTTGGTTTCCGATCAGTTGGGAAAGGACAAGCGGATTGAACGGTTCGGGTTTTCTGAGATGGACATTTCTGTCTAGACCTTCCCGGTGACCGTCTTTCGATCTCCGGTGGGGCTTCAAGACAGTTTGGTTCTGGCGGACAAATGGCCGGAACTTTCCTATTGTCAGCTGGCACAGAAGCTCCTTCTATTTCGAGATTAAAACAAGTAAATTGTGGTTCGGCACATCCAGACGGAACCGTAAAGAATTTTGGTGCTAATGGAAATCCATAAGCATCACAACCAAAACCAGGTGGTGGTCTGGGCTCATTGCAGCAAATTAGTGGGGGTGGCGGCGGACATATCGGTGGTGAGCAGAAAATATTCGTAGGTGGTGGAGGCGGAAGAATCTGTTGACAACAGTTTACAGGCGGTCTTGGGACACATGGCGGTGGAGGCGGTGGACAACAAGGTGGTGGTGGACAAGGTGGTGGTGGACAAGGTGCCGGTGGAGGTGTGCAAGAGCGTCTTGATCTGGGTGGGGTACACCTCTCGGAAAACGTCGTTTGACATGGACGATCACATTTAAGGGGTGGTGATTCGCATTTTATTTCTGGAGGTTTTTCAACACATATTACTTTCTCTATGTAGCGACATCTGGGTGTTGGTTCGCATGTAGGCGGACAAACAGACTCACAGGAGTATTGCACAACTCTGCAACTTCTGTGAGTTACTCTCTGAAAATATAAAGCATTTATCAAATAAACCCATTATCGCGATTCTTAGGAACGACATGGTCGAACGGCATATTCTCATTGTAAATAAAATCGTCCACGTAAGTCACCACTAACCTTTTGATATTTACACCCAGGAAATTTCAAACAATATTGGTCATCATCCGGGCCAGCTGGGACGGTCTCCCAACTATCAGCTCCTTCGAGAGATTTTCGACCATCTCGGGAGGGTGAACCCCGACGTCTTGGATGATCATAGTCTCCTTCATATTTGTCCTGATGTGAAGGTCTTCTAGACCCAGGGATTCTTCTAATTTCTGACACCAACTCTACGTAATACGCTGTTTCACATTCGTCAATACTTGTGTGGCAGAAATCACAAGTTTCTACTTCCCTGCAGCCACTGTGATGGTAATTGTGAGACGGTGGTGAGATTGGTCGTCTTCTATATTCTTGTCGTTGTCGATAGTGGTGATCATTATCCGTTTCGTCGAAACTGGCCCGACACTCCCTCTCATGCCTCCGGCTCAAAGAATCGCCATGTTTATTGGAATCCCACATTTCGTCTGAATAGTAGTCCGTCGTTGGCAGACAAGAATCTCGTCTATATCTATTTCGAACTGCTTGGTTGTAATATTGTTGGGGGTCTTCGGAATCATAGTACTGCGGAGGTGGTTCTTCTCGTCTTTGATATTTTTGTTGGTGTTCTTCCTTATAGTATCGCTGATTATCATCTCTGTAAGGATCTGGCTGTCGCGGCCGGTACTGTGCTTGTGTTTCGTCACCGGCATAACAAACTTGTTTCTTGACCTTTGGCTTTGACCTTGCCGCAGGTCGACATATAGGGGTTAATGGCGGTGGTTGTCCATCAAAACCTAACCGCGGAAAATTCGGCACACAAACAGCAGTAAAATTCGAAGGGCACATTGGTCCACCTCGCCTTCGATTCTTTGGTTTACAAATTGGTGTGTCAAGACGTTTGCGGTCCCACAGCGGTGGTCTCGGCTGTCGACCATACATTGCCGGTAGTTTGTATGGCGGACTTGAAATTTGTCTTCCAATAGTACTACGTTCGTTCATCGGGGGGACACCACCACTGCTGCCATAAAGTGCCCCTGATGTTGCAACTGACATTGGAGCGCAATTGTATTTACTTTGTTTTCGAGATTTCAACTTAGAAACAAGTCTTCGTTTAGTTCTTTTTCTCCCTACAGCTGGCCAATTGATTGAAGTGGCTGTACAATTCGGAAACACTCCTGAAGGTTGGGCACTGTGAATCGCTCCTTCTGGAGCGCAGTTGTACCTCGCTTGATACCTGGAAATCTTTCGAGAAGCCAAACCAGAATATGGTGCGCATAACGTCCTATCAGATCTTGTTGTAGGACAATTTCGACCGGAAGAACCTGGAGAGCCAAGGTTAAACATATGTCTGGATTTGGTACCATAAGGTCCACACTCGGGCTTATTTCTGACCCTAATTAAGAGTCCTGGTTGTTTTCCATGTCCAAAAGGGCTGGGTCGAAAACAATTTCTTGGTACCAGTGGCATACACTGTTCTCTTAATTGGTAATCGTTAGGAGGTCTGGCAGCAGCCAATTTTTTCCGGGAAGCAATTCTTTTAGCTGCTGCCGCCCGAGCACGAGCTTGAGCAGCTTGGACTTGGGCTTTCGCTTTCGCTTGGGCTTCTGTCAGAGTATGATTACTTTCGACATCTGTCGTAAGATCATCTGGAGCAGATATTATCGACTCAGTTTGAGATTTTGTTTCGCCATCTTCCAAAGTTGTTGCACTTCCCTCTTTCACAGGCTCATCATTCTCATTCTCATTCTCATCTTTGTCCCCAGGTTTCTTTTTGGGTTTCCGACGAAAAAACTTCTCTTTGAAAAACGTGGAAATTTTTTCAATCACACCTTTTTTTTCGACTTTTTCCTCAGGGGCTGTGACTGTAGATGCCACAGTCGCGTCAGAGGGTTTGTCAATAACTTTATCGACTGGGCGAGACCATACACGAGAAACCAATCGAGCTTTCGTGCCGCCTTTTTTCCAACGATCACTGGCGCTGTCAGCATAGTCAGGGTTCACTGAGTCGTTGTACGGGTCTCCCTCAAAGTCAGAATCTTCAGGAAATTCTTGGCCATATTGGTCGAAGCCGCCACGTTTTGGAGCAGATTTCGTAGCCTCTTGCTTAAAGTTTCCCGTACTTGGTTCTACTTCGGGATTTTTTTCACGATTTGGCCTATAAAGTCGAGACAAATTACGAACTTTTGATGCTCGGTTCTTAAATTTTCCACCGGTAGGTTGTTTCCGTTCGTTTTCTGGAATTTCTTCCGTAAATATTTGCTCCTGAGTACTTGGAGAAAACTTCGGCATTACCGCTAAGACGCGTGACGAATTACGAACTTTGGTAGCTTGTGCCTTAAAATTTCCTGTCTTGGCCTTCGAAGGATCTTTCGGCTGTGCTTCCAATTCTCCAGCAATTGCAATCGGCTTTTCAGTCTCATCATCTTCGGGGATCTGTTCTTCGGGCCCGGATCCACGTTTTTGGGTGTAGACACGCGAAACATGACGAAGTTTAGCTGTTCCTTGTTGCCATTTTGGGTTTGCGGTTTTATCATCTTGTGAAGGTCGTCGTTCTTCCGGTTTTTCATTGGAATACCGCCTATCCTCAGGCTTTTCATAAGAATGCCGCTTCTCTTCAGGCTTTTCATTAGAACGCCTCCTTTCTTCCGGTTTTTCGTAAGAATGCCGCTTTTCCTCAGGCTTTTCATAAGAATGCCGCTTTTCTTCCGGTTTTTCATAAGAATGCCGCTTTTCTTCCGGTTTTTCATAAGAATGCCGCTTTTCTTCCGGTTTCTCATTAGAATACCGCCTTTCTTCCGGTTTCTCATAAGAATGCCGCTTTTCTTCCGGTTTCTCATTAGAATACCGCCTTTCCTCCGGTTTTTCTACCGAATTCCTTTTCTCGGAAGAACGTCTTCGTTCTTCTGTTTTTTCTAAAGAATGTGCCCTTGTTTCTGGATGTGGTTCAATCGACTTTCGTCTTTCCACCGGCGGTAGCTCGTCGTCTGCAAGTGCTTTATTCCAGAACGACGCGTAGCTATCCGTAGAAGGTGCAACTGAAGAGGTAATAGACTCTTCTGGTTTTATCGACTTTCGACGCTCTTCAGGTTTGATAGACTTCCGCCTTTCCTCTGGTTTTTGCTTTTCTTCCTCATCCTTGATTGCTTTCTCCCAAAAGGACCCGTAGCTCTCTCCAATGGGTGGAATTGAAGGATCGGTAGATTTTCTTTTTTGATCCTCCTCTGTTAACCACACACATTTTTAGGAAAGAAATGCACCCATATTGGCATATTGGCATTCGCCGGTAAAACATGTTTGAATATCGTTTATGTCTTTGAGATTTTGTTAGCTTTCCATTTTACACTAGGTATCCTTAACAGTAACCGAAAACTCCGGTCAAAAAACCTCTGAAAAGCGATCAATCAACCTTGTCTGATCAAGGGATATGACCCCACCATATCGAGTGGCCGTAGCCAGGACTGGACGGATTATTTCTCTCATAATAGATTCAAGACTAATTACGTTTTTCCTTCGGTGGATTTGGTCGCGACTTTCTGGGCATAGCGTCGAAACGATTAGCCAGAATGATTGTATTCCCTGCTTCCTTCCATTTTTCATTGTAATATTCGTCGGTTCCAGGTTCTGGATCAATTCTGTTAAAATGAGAAATGTACACAGACAGCGTAACTGGATTAAAAATGTTATAACTCCGTGAGTCTTTGAAACTATGGCTTGTATGGCTTTTACATTGTACTCTTTCTTTGTGAAATGCTCGTTTGAACTCACCCTTTTCTAAAATGTTTAAACGTGTTGAATTTCTGCTGGTGTTCAGGAGTTGGCCTTGTCTTAGGACTTCGTT
Organism: Protaphorura quadriocellata; assembly: GCA_034698945.1. Classification (NCBI taxonomy): domain Eukaryota; kingdom Metazoa; phylum Arthropoda; class Collembola; order Poduromorpha; family Onychiuridae; genus Protaphorura; species Protaphorura quadriocellata. The sequence continues at coordinate 28,337 of JAQGCA010000092.1, read as the reverse complement.
TTGTATTTCCGGCCTTTCTGAAGTCTTCAATTCTCCCACTGCCAATACTACTGCGACTATCAGAATGTCTGTCCAAATACCCGAGACTAAACTTTCGAGTTGATATGGGTCGTAGCGGCGGTCTTCCACTATTGTGTCCATCATTTTTGCGGTCGCTTGGCATTACACTATGGTCACTTAATTAGAGTCACAAAATTTTAAATTTAAACAAATTTGACTTTAAATTTAGAAGAGCGAATGCGGTTTTAAATTTGGAAGAGCCAATGCGGCCTAAAATTTTGAAGAGCCAATGCGGCCTAAAATTTTGAAGAGCCAATGCGGCTTAAAATTTGGAATACCCACAGTGGAATTTATTTCTAGGAATATTTTTTAGTGTTTTAAACTTAATTTTTTTCAAAAATAAACGTTCCTTTTCCCTTGTCGTCGTAGCGATTTTTGAGTTGGAGTCTTCGAGATTGGATCATTGTTAATGAAAACTTATGGGGCGATTCCACATGGCAGCTCATGACCTGCACTTCTTCTACAATTAATGCTGAAATTTGCAGGAACAATCACATACGGCAGCAAATGCCTGCATTAAGTTCTGCAACAACTTCTGCCACAACATTTTAGCACTGTTGGTATGCGAGCTGCAATTGTTTCTGCAAATAAGAACCTGGCACTAATTTACAGATAAATTGCAGAATTAATTGCAGGTGGAGTTGCAGACGTATGCTGCCATGTCGAGTCGCCACTTTATAGTTTCAAGCCACCAGATGAAAAATTGATTCAACGAATTTGAATGTTCTAATTCAAAATACCGTAATTCCTATGAGATTGGTGTTAGCTTCAATAATATAATGAAGTCCTAGTCCTACCGCATTAATGAACTTATGTGCTCAAAATCAGGATAGAATGAGAGCACATGCTGCGAACTTACACGAAGTTCTTATTCGAATTCTTACACATTAATTGACATACTGCTGTTATGCAATGGACTTTCGTGTTTGGTCATAATCTGTACAATTACCTATCATGTGTGAATGACAGATTTGGTCAATTTCACCCATGCTGTGGACTTTTGTCATTACATCATCTCAGCATGCACGAGAGAATTGTCGAGATATTTTGTTATTTCTATAGAACATCATCTTTTGATCGATTTATAGTTCTTGTAATGTAAGTATCCGAGATACCCGTGCCTTGGACAGAATTGACTCTATTTCTTTCATTCATTCTCATAATGTTAGCAATTTTCTGCAGATTTTCTACTGTGGACTTTCTTAGTTTATTTCACCTGCTGCTTGGTTCAGGCTATTACTTTCTTTAATCAGGCCAAACATTTTCGCACGCGAGACATGCATAGCATTGGATCGATTTTGCCATATTATTATTATTTTCAGAGACGGTAGTAGAGACGCGGGTTGAATTTTTCTCGTACCAGTAGATTCCAGTTCACTACGACAAACCGAATATTGACAACTTTGCTCCAAATTCCAAATAAAACGTGGGATTCTTTCTACTGATGGATTCAGTCAAATCGAAAGTGAAAGCGAATGGTGAAAGTAAAAGTTGGATTTTCCTTACCAATTTGTATTATCTGTACCTTCATAATTTCTCACAAGTTGTCTGGCTTGTACGTGATAATAGTTACTAATCGGACAATTTCTTTAATTCTGTTATAATACGGTATCTGTAATTTAAGATCCTGAACTTCAATCCAACGCACATCATTATTGCATGGCTCTCAAGCTTGACGAGTTGATAAATAAAAAGAAAGAGCCAAACCAAATTCTAGACTTGTCTAAAGTGAAAATAAAATCCAAGGAAGAGTTTGAGAAATATTTTGACAAAATCCCAGAATTTAAAATCCTTCCGGAAAAGGTACTTCTAAAACTTTTTTTAAATATCAAAACAAACGAGTTTATTAATAGTCTTTTATACAAATGTGTAAGATGATAATACTTAGAGTAAATGTACGATGCTTTGGCTATTTTGCAAATTTGAGAAGTAAAGGACTTAAGTTCCAAATCTATAATTTTTTTGTGAACGCTTCACGTTCTGCGACCGATTTTTTGTACATACTCGTCCACTACTAGAAACCAGTTCTTATTTTATGCTTTACAACCTCTCATCGATTGAGTTAACATTTTTTTAATTTCTTTTTCAAGGTCCGACCAGAAGACTCAAAAATTCGGGACACCGATTTCTCTTTCACTTTCACCAAGAAAGATGCCAGGAGTAAGGCAAAGCATGAATTCACATATGGTGACCCCGTACCACCGAGTATGAGGTCGGTCAGACTCGAAGATTTGGCAGCAGTTGATATCAACTGGAGAATGTTGACCATGGCACGACCAAAAAATAAACTTGAAGAAGATATTTTCAGTCGACTCGTTGAACTTGGAAAACTTAAAATCCATACAACTAGACACGAGGCCAAAGTTCAAGCAGCATCTGGTTCCGGGAGTGGAATCCCGGGTTCTCAAGCTCATTTGGCTACTCTTGGAATAATAGTCTCAAAGAACAAAAGGGGTGTGACAGAAACTCGGGTCAAATCTTGTAAGGAATGTGGAGAAGAACTTTGCACGGGTCAGTGGTGTAAGGAATACCCATATGATTCATACACGAGAATGATACTTGACAAAGATGAATTGGAGAAACAAGAGGCTGCTGAAACTGGGGGACATCGTAGGAAGGGTTCAAAGTTGAAAAATGAAGCAACCGGGAAAAAAGGGAAAGTTAAAAGTACAAAACCAAAAATTAAGTTGAAACGAAAAAAGAAAAAGAAGAAATCAGCAAAAACTAAGAAAATCGACGATGAGAGTGAAGGTTGAATTCCGATGCGACACGACTGTGAGATGAAAAACGATGGTGCTCATTTTTTAAAATGTCAGATGACAATCCGAGTTTATTGTGATAAATAAAGTATTATGATCAATCAAACAGATCTTTTTGCGCAGAATTTCTGAATTCATTTCACGCGTTATCATTTGTTGTCCAGAGTTCATTGTGATAAGGAAAGTAGTATGTTGAAGAACTACAGAGAGCACATTTCACTTCGGTTCACTAACTTAATCATTTTGTATTTGTTTTTGAATACATTTATTCGGTGGAAGATTCAATTAAAATATAATCAAACTTTGCAAAGCTCTGTGCTAAAATCATACTTCTGAAAATATCGTCAATGTAGAGCTTTCTAAAGAAATATTCGGTATACTTTCCTCACAAGTTAATTTTGTCAGTAAAGGTTTCACCTTTAATTCTATGTAAATATCTACAGAAGTAGAACCACATGGCGTAGTGTTGGATCTGAATCGATTTAATATTTATACACATTCCGGTAGTGAGTCGCATTACCTGATTTATTGCTTCTCCTGGTATTTTACTACATATTCACATTAGAAAATCTTTTTCTGCTGTCGATGCAATTAATCATTATTCGCTCTCGGGATGAATTAATGATTGGTCATAACGAAAGAACCTAATCAAGTCAGTTCATCTTTCAGAATTCCAATCCATAGCACAACTCTCATAAAATATAGTATTCAGCAAGGAATAAAGTTCAATATAAAATCATTTTTCCTTCAAATGTCACAGTGGAACTTCAATTTTTTTTTGTTATCACTAATTAGATCAGATCAGATTTATTTATTTGACATGACCGCAGTTCAGCCAAAAGATTATCACTGATTAGATTCAAAGGATAATTAGTACAAGATATTAATAAGAGTAATTTGGAAGAATTCGCACGGATTATTATTTTTAAGAAATTGCAGGGTGAGCCGGGGAGAAAAATCATCTCTGACATTTTTTATGAAGCACTATAGCTCTGCACTTTGGTTTACTTCTAACAGAGATATGACACTCATTAAATCTAATAAATACCTTTAGACCAGGTACGATGGATTTTTATGGCCCACAGTGTAAAACCCCAATCATATTCATTCAAAATGATAGTAACAAATTAATTGCGAAGTTAAGTGTAGTAGATACGTAAGTGATGAGCGTATGACGTGTAATATTAAAAACGTATCCGACCCTGACATGCATAGTTCGACAAGATCGTACAAATTTTAGCATGACCTTATTCCCCGATCCATAAAAATACCAAGAATGAGTAAAATTCGAACTTGCTGTATTAATGGCAGCAGAATAATAGAATAAGATGACTGTATAAATATGAATGGCCAAAACAGTCGAAGGAAATATTAAGTAAGCCAAAAAATTCAGTTTCCCATAAAATTTGACAGATCCATACAAACTTGTTCCCATCATGATCAAGGAATTCAGATTTTGTTGAGGGAGGACCACGGATGCGAAACTGTCATTGTAATAAATTGTGAGCAGTTCAAAGCATCTGTATATTTTCTCAACTGTTTCCTGTTGTCGGAGGGCACTAGAAGTTGTAATTCTTGAAATGGCTCCGGAACAATTGATTTTTTCCAATCTATATATTTTCATGAAATTTAAACTTTACATTTAAAATTACCACTTAATTCTCTCATACCTTAGCTGACGAATCCATTGAGTTGCTGAACAAAGATATGCAAATGTCGGCATAACGAAGTAAAATGCCAGCATCCAAAAGTACGTGTGAGCAAGGACTTCTACTAAAACCAAGAGTTTGTAGTAACCTGATTTGCCCTCCGCGATTATAAGGTCAAAGTACCACGTTTTGGATTCACGTGGGTTGTTTAAAAATAAACAAAAAATTGAAAATATATTTGTTGATCCTTGAATCAGGAAGAGGAGCATAACAGCAGCTGTTTTGTCAATTCTTGGCCTTTCTTCCAGTAGATAAGAGTCTTGACAGCAAGAAACAAAATATTATGATTTTGTACAAAAAATCTTCAAGAACTTTGACTTGCCGGAGATTTTAGAACATATATCAAATGATTCCGGTGAGGTCTCCGGACTTATTTAATAATTATCTTGTTACCTGAAAGCTTTTTGTCAAACTGTAAGAATTTCGTGATGAATTCGGCGTTTTCATTCAATCTGAACGCTATCTGCAGTATAACCATTGTCCCCACATTTGCAGCCAACACAAAGAACACTTGGAAAATTGACTTAGCCACTGGAACTTCCGGATTTGAAAAACACCAAAGTTGACGAAACACAACGATACACAAATGGACATGCAAAATTCCAACAACAGCCACCCACTGAAAGAAAATGCGTTTGTTCTTTGTGAGACGCAATGTTAATGTTTCCGAATTCCACTCATAAGGATGAATTCTCAAAACTGAACCAAACTTAATAATCCAAGAAATTATAGATACTGAAGTGAAGGATAACATTTTACTGTACTGATACCAGAGTTTATTTTATTTCACGAGAAACATTAACAACTTTGTAGAGGTTAACCAAAAAAACTGCAATGAAAGGAGCTATATCGTTTTCAGCTTATATTTTAAAGTGGAAAGAACAAAACGCTTTAGCTGAATTTAGAACATGTCACTTTTTAATTGACTCCATTGACATGTTGTCCGACGCTCTTTTCAAAGCACCAGTAATTTCTTCCACGATTTGCGGGAAGACAGGAACAATATTGTTAAATATTTAAGGTCCTTGTAATGGATCGCTCGTTAGACGGAAAAAGAGCACCACGAACTTGAATTTGGTTTTCTGTTAGCACTAGCACTAATAATTGATATAAAATTTCGCCGATTAAGAGGCCAATCTAATTGAAACTGGAATCTAGATTTCCATCAGATGTTCAAAAATGTACGGTATAATCCTATTTTGTACCATTTAGGGAATAGGGTTGGCATTGCGATGTACCAATATTTCTAAAGTAATGAAAGAAAATGGAATTTGTGTTACTCACTGAATTAATAGGTCGTTCGTTAAAGCGAGAGTACGTTATAATCGGTACGCCCGAATGAGGATTTATTGTATTACACCGTGTTGACCAATTTTGAAATGAAGTAGAGTTAAACTTTCTATGAAGTTTTGAAATTATTGGTTAATAATTTTAAAAGTCATTGCACCGTCTCGATCACGGAATCCAAAGTTGTTTTTGCGGTTTATGAGAAACAAAATTCCCGATATATTCTGATAATTATAATATAATTGCTTTTTATTCCACCGATGTCTTCGGTAAAGAAGAATTGTAAATTGACGAAAATATTAAATGACACACACACGCTATATTCTAAGCATAAATATATTTTTAATATTTTTTGAAAAACCAAATAAACCAGTATTGAATTTCAAAATGACAACAGCAAATTGATTGCAAAGCCGAGGGTGTTGGATACATAAGTGATGAGAGTATGACGCGTGATATTATAAATATACCCCACTCGAATGTGTATATTTCGACATGACCTGACAAATTTCAACATAACCTTATTCCCGGAACCATAAAAATACCAGGAATGTGTAAAATTTAAACTAGACGTACTAATGGCTGCAGAATAATTGAACAACACAACTGAATAAATATAAATAGGTATTACAGTTGAAGGGAAGATCAAATAAGCCAAAATATTAATTTTTCCATAAAACTTGACCGATCCGTACAAACTTGTTCCCATCATGATCAAGGAATTTAGATTTTGTTGCGGGAGAATAATGGACGCAAAGCTGTCATTGTAATAAATTGTGAGCAGCTCAAAAGACCTGTATAGTTTCATAACCAAAGCTGGTTCTCGAAGGGTATTTGAAGTTATAAATTTCGTTGAAATGGCTCCATGAGAATTGATTTCTTCACATCTGCATGGTTTAAAAAAAATTATCGTGTGTTACAAACTTTTAGTACGAATTGAGTAAAAGATGGTACATTTGGTAGTAAATTGTCATTAGAAGTCATGTCCCAGCACATGAATCAGATTCAAATCCTCCAAAATAATACTTTATTGTTTTCCTACCTGAGTTGACGAATCCAATCAGTTGCAGAGCAGAGGAATGCAAATGTGGGCATCACAAAATAAAAGATTGTCGTCCAAAAGTAAGTGTGAGCAAGAACTTCAATGAGAACCATGACTTTCCAGTAACCAGTTTTGGTCGGCACGAATAGATCAATGTACCATGTTTTAGACTCGTCCGGGTTGTTCAAAAACAAACAAGCTATCGCGAATATATTGGTTGGGCCTTGAATTAGAAAGAGGAACATAACCACAGCTGTTCCATCTACTCTGGACTTCTCTTTCAAGAGATAAGATTCTAAAAAATTAAGATATCAAAATAATTTAAATGATCAAATTTCAAAAAAAAAATTGTCAAAAATTAAACCAAGTTAGCAATTCCCTATAATATCCATTTCCAAAATCTCCAACCTAGTTTGTCTGAGATTCAGACTAAACTTTATTGCTTTTATCGCGTGTTCGGAATTGGATTAGCGCAGGAGTGCTTTTACTTTCCAAGCACACTTGTAAGAACCAATCTACACAAATAGAGTACTATTAGAAATGTTTGGCGTACCTGAAAGTTTTTTGTCAAATTGTAAGAGCTTTGTAATGAAGTCCGCATTTTCATTCAATCTGAACGCGATTTGTGTTATTATCATTGTCGCCAAATTAGCAGCCAGTACAAAAAACATTTGGAAGATTGACTGAGCAATCGAAACATCCGGAGTCAGAAAACACCAAAGTTGTCGTGTTACAACGATTGAAAGATGAATATGTAAAATTCCAACAATGACCGCCCATTGATAAAAAACCAGTTTGTTCTTAGTGAGACTCAAAGTCAGGGTTTTAGGATTCCAGTCGTAGGGATGAATTTTCAAGAAAGAACTGAACTTGATTACCCACGAAATAATCAAAACTGATCCGGAGGACAACATTTTAGAAAACTACTGACATATTCCTAATTTATTTTAAGCCACCCGTCCACCGGACTTATCAAAAGAAGGGCGTTGAGAGAAACTAGGGCCTTTTATGCCTTTACAGAAACCCTGACCATTGACCTATGACTTCATTGTGGCTAAAATTAGTACATGTTCCTCTTTAATTGACTGAGTTCACATGTTGTCCGATACGATATTTAAAGGTTCTAGTTCTAGTATACTTTTTACTAACAAACTGTACAAGGAACAAAGATCGTCTCGTTAAATTTTTACGGAATTGTTCTTAAGAGCTTGATGGAAAGTCCAAACGAAGGTTGAATTTGGACGGACTACTAGACTTTGTCCGAAATAATTAATGTAAAGTTCCACCAATTAAGTCACCCATACATTGAAGAGTTCCCTAAATTGGTCTACATGTGTGACTCACATGTTCTTGGAATGCTATAATGGATCATGTCTTAACTGAGCAGCCGTTAAACAAACTAGAATTAAATTCTTTGCATGTTATGTGTTGACTAAACTTGTTAAATTGGGCTTGATTATTTGTGTGCGATTCCGACGCATGTACATAACATCACATCGATTCAGGAAAGAAATTATAATTCCTATTCTGAACACGAAAATCGCGTAGGCTAAAAATATAACAATAAAACTTGTTGGTGATTGCAGCCAGGTTCCTTAAACGTCAGATGTATTGGAGCAACTCAGTCAAAACTTTTTTCTAGAGAAATTTGAGTTTGTTACCAGTACAAACGTTAGCAATGAAACCTTACAAGAAAGCTTTTAGGGAAAGTAATTACAATTATAATATGTATCTAACTTACAACTAAGCCGTTTTGGCCGTTTTGGCCGTTTTGGCTTAAATGGCTTGGAAGAATGGTCATAAATGCTAACATCGCGCAAAACTGACTTTAAAATGCCCTAAAATGGATTGTTGGCCAAAAATGAAGTACCAGCATAGAACTAATCATTCTATTCCACTGCAATTTCTTGACAAAGAGTTTAGCGTTAAAACTATCGAACTAACGATAGCAAAATTCGTGCGTCATTTAATATTATCCTATTTATTACACACTGATTTATAGTTCCAAGTGTGATACACGTTCATGTGAATTTGAATTGAATAGATTTATGCGGTTTGACCAGCGTAGTGGCAAAAATCATGAAAATTCATTTTCTTTGAGAACATTCCCAGTTAACATTCTGGGAACTCTAGCACATATAATACCGAAGAAAATATATTATATGTAACATTAAGTAGCGATGTAATATTTAGCAAACATGTACGTGAATTAGGAAAAAAAATGGAAGAATGCAGAAAAGGTTCATCGTGATGCTGACATTAAAAAGAAAGAAGCAAGTTGATTGCGAAATTTAAGATGTTCGACATGTAAGTGACAAAAGTGTGACGTTGAATGATGAAGAAGAATCCGACACTGATGCGAAGACCCGCACACGACCTTATGAACTTTGTCATGACCTTGTTGATTGACCCAGAGAATATCCACGAATGTATAAATTCCACACTAGCTCCATTCAGGGCAGCAGAAAAGTTGAACAGAACAGTAGAATAAATGTAAATTGCAATCAAAGTTGACGGAAAAATTAAGTAAGCCTCGAAACTAATCTTCCCATAAAACTGAACCGATCCGTATAATGAAGCTGACATCATGATCATAGAATTCATATTTTGTTGGGGAAGTGTTAAAGAACCAAAGGCTTCGTTGTAGCGGATTGTGAGTAACTCGAAAGATCTATACAATTTGATGACCGTTTTCTGTTCACGGATTGCCGGTAGAGTCAATTTCTTGACCGGTATAATGGAATCGTCGTGTCGATTTCTGTGAATCATAAGACAGAATTAGAGGAATATATTTTTTTTTGCCTGAACCTTAATAGAAAATAGAAAGTGAAACGTTTCCTCTGCGAAATGGTTTGAGCTACCGAAGTAAAGTTTCGACGTTGGGGAAGGTGGTATAAAAAATGTAGATACAACGTATCTGAATAGGATATGAAGACAGCTCGGGAAAAGTGTAACAAAGGAGATGCCTTCGTGTGTATAACCATCAGAACGTTCAGATTGCAATTTTTTGTTGTGAAGTTCAAAATCTTTGAATTGTGTGGATGGATTTTGTTACCAAACTCGAGATGGGTTTTGCTAGACAACTTCTGAAATTAAACGAACACAACAGCATTTGATCAGTTACCTCAGTTGTTGGATCCATTGAGTTGTAGTACAGAGAAAAGCAAAGGTGGGCATCACAAATAGAAATATACCAGACCAAACATACATGTGCCAAAAGAGTTCCAGAAAAACCATATATTTGAATTGAGTTCTGTCACCGTCGACCAATGAGACAAACCAAGTCTCCGTCTTATATGGATTATTCAGAAATATCGACACAACTCCAGTCAAATTTGCAGGACATTGAGCCAGGAATATTATCATTGTGAAAGTCAAGGCATCCATCCTCACAACTTTCTTCACTTGATATGCATCTGGCCAAAGAAAAGGCTATTGTCAGAATATCACTACTTTGGCAGTTTAACAATTGGATGATTAACTACATACGATTTACTGACGATGAGTGGTACTGGGCTCTGATACTGAAGCCAAAACAGACTTCGACCACTGACTCAACTGTATTCGTTGACCGAATATTCGAATTCCGTAAAAATTGCCAGAAATGCCGAATATTCGATTCCGAATAAGTAGCGGATACTAGGTGTTTAGTACTACTGATCTCGGTTGTTTGAGTAGTAGAAACAACTCCAGTTAACTTGATTAATACACGAACCTGTAATCCTCTTCTCCAATTGCATGAATTTTGTGATCAAATCTGCCGTCTCATGTAGTCGAAAATATGTTTGACCCATTATCATTGATCCTAAGTGAGATGCAAGGACGAAAAAGATTTGGAACAGAAATTTTGAAGTGGTCATGTTAGGGAAAAACCAGGATTGAAATTGACGGAAGAAAATCCAAGTCGTATGAGTGTAGGTTAAGATAACAACGAGGAGCCAAGTAAAATAGACTCGATTACTTTTAGTTACGGTGAGTGTCCGAGTTTCCAAATTCCATTCGTAAGGATGGATTTTCATAAAACCTGTTACCCTGAATGTCCAATCAAGAATTGAAATCGCGATATTGGACAACATTTTCTGTTTCAGATTATTGAGAAAACTTTGATGCTGACTGAGTACTAAATGCAAGCCAAATGAAACGAGACCTTTTCCTGGACTACTAATACCCGAAAAATAGAAATTAGGATATAAAATGTTTAAATGTGCAACAATTTCCTTGAAATAACAAAAGCGGTTCAAACTGAAGCTTAACAATCTTTTAGAGAAATCGCTGGACGGTGGACCTTATTTCGTTAACTTGAAAACCAAAGGAGTGACGAGTTCACAAAGAGAAGAACCTGGAAGACGAATATTTATATTAAAACGTAAGCGCGATTTTCTAACAGCTTCAGCAGATAATTATGTTTGATGAATTGCGTTTGTGTGCTAAGAGTAATGGAATTTAAGCAAAGTAAACCGTAAGTCAATTTTCACTGTTTATCCGCTGTTGATTCAAAATCATAATCAAGATACTATACCCCTTACTTCTGAATCACACTCCCAATAGTCCCAATCTCAAATCAAGAGTACCCTATCCCCTGATAGGTTAACTAATCCTTATCTTGGGTACAGTCAGCCTTGTCCAGATCCGATATAGTCCACAAATATTGTCATTCTAGGTTATTTGACCGGCATATGACTATATTGTTGTCGGGGTCTTGAGTAATAGGTAGACTAGTGATGGAAATTGTTCTCCCGTTTTCCCTGGAAAAATTGACCTTCTCGATAATATTTCTATTGCTTTTACACTTTCTGCGTGGCTCAAATTAAAGTTGTAAGATTTTTTGCTCGACATAAACACGATTTTCCTTATTGGGTGAAAGTTCGATATTCATCACTTTCTTCCAACAGTCTACCGTGCGCAAATCTACGGTGTACACTATTACAAATTGACTAATCAATTAATGTCCAGTTAAACGAATTTGATAGATTAGGTTTTTAGATATATTTGTAGGAACAAAAAGTTATCTATGTATCCAGCATGATTTCTTATTAGATGGGGGTTTGTATTTGTACAAAGGTAACAATTCCGAACAAATATCATGGAGTTAGATTCGTGCTGATCATTTATGCGTAAACCAATGAATAAAAAAAAATCAGCCACAAACATTTAGTTATAGAGGCGGCCAGAAATGAGCTGTGCAAATATTTATTTTGCTAGGAAGTTCATTTGGGTAATCCAACGAAGTTTTTATTGGGTCTGCAAAGTAATGTCATAATTTGCATTTGGAAGAAACTGGAAAATAAAAGAGAAAGCTGGAAAATGTTTCCTTTTTCAAAATTGTATCTCATGGGCAGCCCTTTCATTTCCTTGAGTGAAGAGAAATATCTGGAAAACATGTCTTTGGTCACATGAAAATAAAAGGTCTCTTTATGGAGCTCAAAGAGAAATGACAATTTATTACTCGTCACGGAATTTCATATCTCGAAATTTTGTTTGTCGTGGGAAAGTTTTTGATCTTCGGTACTTTGTAAAATGCATGTCATAATAAACATATATAAGTTCTTAACTTTTTTGTGCTTTCAATCACTAAGTTAACGACATTTTCTATTTACCAGATGTAGCACCACTTCTGTCCATTGGTGCAATTTCTACTTTAAACAATTTAAGGTTTATGAATGATGTATTTGACACAGTCAGTCCGAGGCATCAAATTAATGGAAGCGGAAACAACAAATGGGTTAAATGTTAGTGTAAGGTTTTAGCGAAACAATTTTGAGTAATTGTTCATGTTCCAGTCAAAATGTTTGCACAAAAGAAGACACTGCTGACACGAGGGTGCACGTGATTATTTCAACGATTTTTGTGGAAACTAAATACGACTGAATTAATGCATACAGCAAAATTTCATAAAAATAAAATGCATTCAATCAACAGGAAAATGTACTACATGCATGGTCATCAATTGCAGGTGTGGAGGCAGAATGGACAGGTTGAAATTAATGAGTTACTTTTCTTGTTTCACTGAAAATTTTATTAGCAGATGAGGACTTCTGGCCAAGATCGTAGAAGGCAATACCGAAATACTTTCCACCAAATAATTTTTTATTTAATCCACAGGAAACATAAATTTATCGATAAATTAAATTATCTTAATATAATACAAGTTGTTAAGAGTTCATAAATTCATCAGCTGTCATTCCGTTATAGTATTGTGATTCTGCCAGACATTGCCTACCCCGCTTTGCAACGGGTTCAATCCCTCTGATCGATATGGCGTTGCATTTATTAAAAAAGACTGTCTTCCTCCGGAGATTTTCTATACCACTAATTGGACGCTCTTCATAAGCTGTAAGCCAACCTATTCTGTGCTAGAATTATACATATTTGACAAATGTCCTACCGAAGATAATATTATATGTAACGTTCGTTAGCGATTTAATTCAATCTTTAGCAAACACGTGTACGTGAATTAAGGAGAATGTAGAAATTCATAAAAGTTTCATCATGGTAATGACATTAAAATGACAGAAGCAAGTTGATTGCAAAATTTAAGATGTTCGACATGTAAGTGACAAAAGTGTGACGTTGAATGACGAAGAAGAATCCGACACTGATGCGAAGACCCGCACACGACCTTATAAACTTTGTCATGACCTTGTTGATTGACCCAGAGAATATCCACGAATGTATAAATTCCACACTAGCTCCATTCAGGGCAGCAGAAAAGTTGAATAGAACAGTTGAATAAATGTAAATTGCAATCAAAGTTGATGGAAAAATTAAGTAAGCCTCGAAGCTGATCTTTCCATAAAACTGAACTGATCCGTACAGGGAAGCGGACATCATAATCATAGAATTCATATTTTGTTGAGGAAGTGTTAAAGAAGCAAAGGCTTCGTTATACCGAAGTGTAAGTAATTCAAAAGATCTATATAATTTGATGACCGTTTTCTGCTCACGGATTGCCGGTAGAGTCAATTTCTTGACCGGTATGATGGAATCGTCGTGTCGATTTCTGTGAAATTGAATGAAATCATAAGATAGAATTAGTGGAAAATATTTTTTCACCTTGACCTCAATCGCCAGTGAAACATCCTCTGCGAAATGGTTTGAGCGACCAAAATAATGTTTCGTGGTTGGGACAGGTGGTAGCGAAAATGTAAACACAATTTATCTGAATAGGACCTGAACACCTCTCGAAAAAGTGAAACAAATGAGATGTATTCCTACGTATGACCCTAGGAACGGTCCGATTGAAATTTTCTGGTGTAAAGTTCAAAATTTTGGAATCGTCTGCATGAAATCACACATGTGCGGACACGCCACCATTACCACACTCAATCTTGTCGTCAATTGATTCTTATTTGTCTGGGAAGGGTTTTCAAAACAAGTTCTGAAAATGAAGCTGGTCCGTTGCAATTGATCAGTTACCTTAGTTGTTGGATCCATTGAGTTGTACTAAAGAGAAAAGCAAAGGTCGGCATCACGAAGAGAAATATCTCGGCCCAAACATACATGTGCCAAAAGAGTTCCAGAAAAACCATATACTTGAATTGAGTTCTGTCTCCGTCAACAAATGAGACAAACCAAGTCTCCGTCTGGTATGGATTATTCAGAAATATTGATACAATTCCAGTCAAATTTGCGGGACATTGAGCCAGGAATATTATCATGGTGAAAGTCAAGGCGTCCATCCTCACAACTTTCTTCTCTTGATATTTATCTGGCCAAAAAATGTTATTGTCATAATATCTATACTTTGGCAGTTTCACAATGAAATGCTTAACTAAACACAAAGGACCTTACCCACTTTGGGCCCCATTTGAGAGTTTTTTCAGGTTGTGGTTTTTGGCTTCGCTATTTGGAGTACCAAAATGGAGTTTACTTTTCTGAAAATGAAATCGCCTGAATTTCGTACCCAAACATTTTTTTTAATTTCCAATATTTGACCTCTCCAGGGTATAGTTTACATGCATTGGAGTGCATGGCACGAAAGAAGATCTCCGTCCAAAGTGGCATCTGAAGGAACAAATGCATTTGGAGGCCAATCTGGACGTCCTAGTACGTACAAGGAAGTCCTAATAAGTGGCCTCCAAATGCATTTGTTCCTAAAGAGGCCGCTTCAGACGGAGTTCCTCCTTCGTGCCATGCACTCTAATGTATGTAAAATATGCCCTGGAAAGGTCATATATTGGAAATTTAAAAAAAAATTGTTTGGGGAGAAAATTCTGGCGATTTCATTTTCAGAAAAGTAAACTCCACATTTGTACTCCAAACAGCGCAGCCAGAAACCACAACCTAGAAAATCTCTCAAATGGGGCCCAAGCGCCCATAAGAAGTGGGTAAGGTCCTTTCGGAGTTCTGGTTCTCGGTAAAAGTCGGATGCACCATGCACATCGGCCACTTACTAAATCGTATTCGTTAATCAAATATTCAAATTTCATATATACTGCCAGAAATACCGAATATTCGATTCCGAATAACCAGCGACTCTTCTTCGGTTGATTGAATAGTGAATCAACTCCATTTAACTTGATTAAATCTCGAACCTGTAATCCTCTTCTCCAATTGCAAGAATTTTGTGATAAAATCCGCCGTCTCATGTAGTCGAAAATATATTTGACCAATTACCATTGCTGCACAGTGAGATGCAAGGACGAAAAAAACTTGAAATAGAAATTTTGAAGCGGTCATGTTAGGGAAAAACCAGGATTGGAATTGACGGAAGAAAATCCAAGTCGTATGAGTGTAAGTTAAGATAACAACGAGGAGCCAAGTGAAATAGACTCGATTACTTTTAGTCACGGCGAGTGTCCGAGTTTCCAAATTCCATTCGTAAGGGTGGATTTTCATAAAACCTGTCACCCTAAATGTCCAATCTAGAATTGCAATTGCAATGTTGGACAACATTTTCTCTTTCAAATTATTGAAAATTTTTTGATGCTGAATACTAAAAGAAGCTGAAATTAAACTAGATTAAAGCTCTTCCTGGACGAACATGGTAAAAATAAGAAATACGAAATGTGAAAACTTCCGTCAAATAGCAAAATTGGTTCGAAACTGAAACTTTTAACAATTTTAGAGTCAGGAAAATAGGAGGTCAGCTTTTTCGTTAACTTGAAAACCGATGGACCGAGGAGTTCACATAGAACCTGGAACAAAGGTCTTTTATATGAAAATGTAAGCTGGATTTTCTATCATCAGATAATTGTGGTTGACCAGTGTATTTGCTAAAAGAGCTAATGGATTTTAAGCAAATAAACTCCAAATTAATCTGAATTGTTTACCCGTTGTTGATTCAAGTTCATAAAGATATCTATTTACTTCTGAATCTCATGAACAGTCTGAACAAATAAATCAAGAATAGCCTATTTTGTGAAATGTTATCTAATAATGGGATCCTAATCTTTTGTACAATTTAACGAACGTTCAGTTGAATTGAGACAAACTAAATATTTTCAAAACCAATTCATCTACATGTCGGATTTAGTAGACACAATGACGGCAAACATTTTTGACAGTGATATTGATTATTTCCCGACAAATATGAAGCTATTTTTATTTGATTCTGAAACGTGTATTAGAGATGATGTTGATCTACAATCCCCTAAGAGAAGACGCCGACGTTACCTAATATTAAGCATGATGGGCGGATGAGCCACATCAATGTTTCAAGTTTCTGCAGACTGCAGAGTGTCTAAAATCAAACTCAAGGTCTCAAATCAAATGGAATACAGCGTTGGAAGGATCAGCGCAATTGCATCTCAGATGCAACTGATCAACTCAATCTGGAAGCGCGTTCGGTTATCTACAATAGGGGAGGTGTTTTATATACCTTGGCAAGTGTAATAGAATGAGTACGTTAACCGACAATATTAATTATTACCGACACGAATTTTAGGATAATGCACTAATTTTGAAATTATGTTTAGTTGTGTATATTCTCCGGATAGAAGAAAGGTGACTTTCACCGCTTTCACCACTTTCACCACCTGCACCTCTAGGTGTAACATTGCATTCCAGCCAAACACACTACTTTGATACCCCGATATAAACCGTTTAAACTCAACTAAACTTAACGAAATAAAAATACTGAACTTTTTGGAAAAAATTACTTAGCTCCCAAAAGCAGGACGGAACACAAAACACCCTGGTTAAAGTTACCTTTTATTTTCCGTGTCTTACCAAGTCAACAGTGCATCAAAGAAAATTAATGAATTATGGCAGCGCTCCCTAAAAAAAACCCTTTAGAAAAAAAATTATTTTCTAACATAGCTGAAATGTCAAGTTAACCTAAGGTCCTGTAGGAAGTTTCTGTTCGAAAATCAGTGCTTGACATGACGCGGATTAGAATTATACCAATATCGTTGCACCACGATTGACCGAGTGCCGACAAAGTGTAACATACATAACCCGATGGGTAGCCACGTTTCTGAAATTCTTCCTTCGCGATGGATTTATATCGCTATTGAGTAATATGTATTCTGGTTAAATTAACTTCTGTTATGTACTTACAGCATAATGACCTGCCTGTATAGGGCGTTGTATTTTAATAAATTCAAATTCAAATTCAAATTCAAATTTGGGCCACATTTTTCACAGGTATTCCCCGACCACCTGACCAGTGCATACTAGTGAAAGGTCTATTTTTGATGTTTATGTTGTGTGAGCTATGGAATTGATGACTTTAATCAAATTACATCCAATCCAACCCAATCCAAAATCCCAGGGCCAGAAGGTCACCGAGGAGAAGAGGTCAACCTACTAAAAATTGGTCCCAAAATCCAAGTGCACCTGTTAGAGTGTAAGATGTGACGTTCCGCCATAGAAAGTCACAAGGGCGCGGAGACAAGGGCACGTGTATTTTGAAAAATAAAACGAAAAATTGCGGGACCCAAATTTTACTACACAAATAAACCTAAACATCATCGGTCCGGGTAACGCTATTGTGGTTTACGGATTTCTGTTTTTCAGTTTTCAGTTTTCAGTTTACATTAGCTCAATATTTAGTGTAAATTCTAAGGGCAATTTTTGAAATTAAACAATTTCGTGCTTCGTTGTTCACCCTGCATATCCAAAACTTATGTTGAGGTTTGTCATTAATCGACCGTGGTGACCGTGACCATGACTGGAATTCTGTATCTTTGACCCTCAACTGTGACGGGAGACGAGAGTGAAGGTCTGAAGGTAAGAATTACCTTGACATTTTCCAGTAATTAGATTTTGTACATTAGATTTCATTACCACGAGATTTCATGAGTACAGACATGGAGAGAACACTTAGATGGACTTGGCTCACGGAATCAAGGAAATAAATGGTTCGCAGTTTCTGATATTCTGGTGACTGACAACTGTTGACGTGGGTTCATCATCACAGATAATAAAATTATGAAGCCAATTTAAAGAGGGCTTTAAAATCGACATTTTACCAAAATGAAAGAAAACTTATATCTACGTACCTACGAGGTACGATCGACCAAATGTACCAAGTTTTTCTACTTTGTTTTTCTACTTTATAAGTTTGAAATATTTGGCATTTGAAAATCGGGAGTATATAAAGTTACTGAGTTACTATTACAGGGTTACTTCAGATCCATAAAATTAAAATTTGCATTAATTAATTATTTTTTTAGTTGGATCGAAGTGTGCTCAGTTTTTCCTCCCTCGCTCGAGCCGTATATTTTCTCTCTTCCTATGAATTGTGAACATATTACCCCTTTTTGGGGTACCCGTGTTCCCTTCCTCAGAAAAATGTTTCCAAACGCTATGCAAAGTCCTCCTCAATGATAGTTTAACATTCCGTTTCAATACAAGGTGGGGCAAAAGTAACCATAGATTCAAAATAAAATCTTTAATATTTTGAATTCCAAAATAGCCATTTTGTCCAGAAAGCGATTATGCAAGTTTTGATATATCGCTCTCGTGTGTACGTTGCGCGGTGCGCCCGCGCCAACACAAAATAGACGAAACTGGAGTTTTTTTATAACATGCAGAACGAATTCTTCAACTAAGTACAAAATTTCAGCAATGCATCCATTTGATCAAAACAAAATTTTGAAAAAAATCGAGAAATTATGGAAATACAATTTTTGAAGAAAAAAAATCAAATTTCTTGAAAAAAATTAAAAAAAAATTGAAATTTTCATATTTATTTCAAAATTTTGATTTTTTCAAGAAATTTTTTTCTTGGAAAATTTTGTCAAACTTTAGCAAGTGGATGCGTTGCTCAAATTTTGTCATTGAAGAATCCGTTCTGCATGTTATAGAAACACTCCAATTTGGTCCATGCTTAGTGTTGGCGCGCGCGCACCGCGCACCGCACACACGAGAGCGATGCATCAAAACTTGCATAATCTGAACAAAATGGCTATTTCGGAATTTTGAAACTCAAAATATTAAAATTTTTATTTTGAATCTACGGTTTCTTTTGCCCCACTCTGTATATCAAACCCGAAATATTTCACCGGGTTTGTAAGGGGTTCTCAGAGGTACTTACCCCATGATGGGGAAAGAGCCATTCCAGATTTAGTTTTTAATTGGGCGGTGTATGGAGTTGTTCTCTGGGATGTGTGTGGTGCAGCATCATCGTGGCGAATAAAAACTATAATAGGAGCTTCCATACGAATCATACGATACGATAGGGTCAATAGGGTGCATTTCATGTCTTTTCTGAAGTAAAGGTTTTAACGCTTCGTTGATACAGTAAACTTTGTTAACCACTTTTTTCAATTTCAGTTTTCGTTTTTGAGTTATAGAATTTGAAAAAAATCGAGTTTGTTCATAATCTCTACAAACAATTGTAGTGGGTTTCAAATTTTTCTTACAAGTGGTCTTTGTGTTTTGATACATTTTCGCCGTCCTTTACGAATCTGAATAAACCCTGTATGACTACATTAATTTCTTTCAGAAATATTTTCGGTGATGGGATTTTATCAGACGTGATAGCGGTGAATGGAATTTTCTACCATACAATGAATAAGCTCTGACTGTAATGCACAAATGTCTATCTACCAAGCATTCTCCAGTCCAGACCTGATGGAAACAGAATGATGTATTTGCATTCACAGAATTCCTATCCCGATCCCTTTTCCAGTTCCACAATGAATGCAAATACTAGGTTTTATCAGAATACTTCGCCTATCAATTGTAAGAATATTCAATTGACTTATTGAATGACAAATTTTTAATCAAGTTTGCAATTCTTAGGTAAGCATAATCAAATTTATTCCAAATCCCATTAGCCCTTACCCCGCCGGCGACAACGGTTCAGTGTAGTTCACCTGACCTGGAAGAGAGTTACCGAGACGAGGGCGAAGTGTACACGAATTTTAGCTATTTTAGCAATCATTTCGCCTCTGAGGACACGGACAATTGGGACACCCCAGTCTTGCCAGACATGACTGAGAATAGTGAAGGAGATAGTGGTTTCATCGGGGATGACAGTGACGGTGTGATAAAAGAAGACATTCTTGTTCAAAATCATCATGAGTCGTCGCAACTGATAAATAATAACCCGACTATGAATATAAATTCGGCCAGTCTTCACGACGATCAACGCTGGGGTGTAATTTTCGACGACTGGATTTCTTGCATGGGGTATTTGCTGTACGTAAGTTTAATTGTCACTGTTCGGTTTGAAAATTTTGCTACTTCGGTAGGACATGATCTTGAAATAGAGAGAAAATGTGCTTCAATATTAATTCAGTCTTTCATTTAATGGCACAGAACAATACTGCCTTTGAAAACTTGACAACGCTTTCCTCTTTTTCGTCGCTTTTTATTTGTGTGGAAGGTTTTGGGCCTACCTATACTACCTAATAGGGGCAGTGTCAAGTTAACTTGTATACTGCCATCTATATTTTGCTGTGGGCTGTGGTGTCACCCAGATAATAATGCCCTTGAAGAACAGAAGATATGACGAGACAACTGGGAAAAAGTTATTGTGATTTAATACGGGTCACTGGTTATTGTTTGTTTCCAGACCCCAGGGGCAGGGATCAACTGATGCAGAGCCGAACTTCAACATCCAGTCACTGTCTTGGAGCAATGACTTCGCTGCTGACATAATAAAACATTCGAAACAAAAACAATGGGAGTACCAGTGTCCCCATTGTTGGATAACGGTTGAAGGTGGATTCAAGCGATTTCAAGAACATGTTAGAAAAATACACCAGCTCAAATGTAAAGACTACTTTTCTTCAAGCCGGCACAATTTCTTGCAAAAACTTATATCATATTGACTTTGACTTTTTTTTTAATGTTACATTTTAAAAACAGGTATTTGTGGTGAAGAATTTACTTCGGCGGAGGTCCTGGAGGAACACATTCGCCGTGATAATGAGGCTGCGACTTATATCCAAGAATCGACATCTAGTAAATCTCCCAAACACGCCGTTGTTAAAGTCCGACGCAAGGGACGAAAGGCTCCGTTTGAATGTGATTTTTGTGATGAACTATTCACGAATCGTGCATTGGCTACCAGGCATCGAAAACAGGAGCACTTGAATGGTGTTGTAGGTCGAAGATATATATCAGGTCGTGGAAATCCTTGTTCGAATCATGTCTCTCCAGTACTACCAGCCCGAAAGAAAAAATCTCGGGAAACAATTGTAAAAGTTCCAGAATTACTTGCAGAAGTCGAAGACTACAAACCTTTTGAGGGTTTTGATCCGTCCGTATCTTTCGGCGGAAATAAAGTCACGTCAGCAATTCCAGTCCCAGTCCCAGTAGTAGAATTTGCAAATACGAATAAGCTGGCTGCTGCCACAGTGAATCCCAAGTCCCTTGATTGGAACCAAAACCGAGTATCCGTTCCCAAACGGTTTTTGTGCTTAGTTTGTGGTCAGAACTATGTCTGTAAGAAGTCTTGCCAAGCCCATCTCAAGTTGAAACATCCTGAAATTCAAACTAGCAGTTACGAACATTGTATCGAAGATAGAATCAAAAGGGAGGTTCCAGTTCCAAGAGTCCTAAAGGCCAAAAAGTATGCAATAGTTACTTCAAATATTTTAAAGTGTGATCAGATCACATGGTTACAAAAGGAATACAAGCACAAGCAATTTGAAGTCGAAAGTTTAGGATCATGTTTAAATTATATTTTGTCTTCATTTTTCTTTCAGACGACAAAGTCGTCCCCCATCAACTGTTACTACGGCCGCTGCTTGTTCTTCGACCAATCGTGCAGAAAACGTTGTCAATGGCCATCGTGTCGAAAGAAAAATGAAAGATTGTGGCGGTGAAATGGTTGAATTCAAACCACCTTGCTTCTCCAATGCAATTCCTCCTGAAGTGATCATTCATAATGAGATACCACATTTGGGCTTCCAAGTTGACGTTCCAGTTCCAATTCGAAAAACCCACAGTCAGTCATCTCTTCCATCTTACTCTTCATGGGCTCCAAAGATAAATCGAAGGAAAACTGCTCATCAACAGTTCCATCAGGAAATGCCTGAATCTCTCCGATACTTTCCTGAAAGCTTAATATGCCATTCCAGTAGTAGAGTCGAAAACGGCGCATAATTTATTTATACAATACAAGTACAGTACAAAACTTTCTATGGACTTAAAGTTTTGTTAGTAATGTATAAGAATTTCGTATTAGATTTATTTATTTCAAATTTCATACATGTGACACCGAACGGTATTAGACAACGAAACAGAATTTAGTTTATAGAAGTTACGTACGTGACGTGAACGTTACGTAGGTGTACATAATTGAAAAGTCAAAGTTATATCTTAATTTATTTCTTCTAATAAAATAAACTTTATTCAAATACTGTGTGTTGAAATGTCTAATTTATTATTCGTCTGTTATTTATTGGGATTGTCGGTAGTTAGTTCCGGTTCAGATGTGCATAGCGATCAATTTCCCATGTACAAGCAGAACTTAAAACAGTCGTGTTTTACTTTTTCTGACGACGTTTACTGCGATTCTACTGAAAAAGTATTTATATTTGCTGTCATTCTTATTATCATCAAACTTGGTCCTGTTGTTTACAAGAGCTTATTCTGAAGAGAGTCCAGTCTTCAGTTCCCGATGGATGCGGTTGAAATATCGTATGTATTCCCTAAAACCCAAGTGTCTTATTCTTGATCACTCAAATTCGTATTGCTATTTAGATACATAACATACTATTTAAACAACGGGTGTCTGATTGTAAGACAATCAATGAGCGTTAAGAAACAAGTCAGAGGGTCATAGATTTTTACACTGAGCGTACGGAATCCAGTCGATGACCGGTGAGTCAGGGCGTCAATTTTGAAAAGTCCAAGTGTGGAAGTGAAACGAAAAACACGGAAGGATTTCTCTGTTTCTAATTTTACAGTTTTTGTTTAGTTTTTAGTTTTCAGTGTTTTTTTTTAAATAAAAAGATGGCATTCTCAGAAGACGTTCACATGCAGATTGGTCATGTGAAGTACAAGAAAGACGAAGGTGTTTTGTACATCATGTCCGAGAGACTGGCTTGGTTTCAAGGGAATCGTGACACGATGACTTTGTCTCATCGCTACGCAGACATCAAATCACAAAAAATATCCCCAGAAGGAAAACCTAAAATTCAACTCCAAATCGTTCTTCATGACAATACTACGTTCACATTCCAATTTGTTCATCCTGGAGGTCAAGCAAATCAATACGCGGACAGAAATCAAGTCAAAGAATGTCTTATAAGACTTCTCCCACAATTTAGACGGAAATTAAATAAGGAGTTAGAGGACAAAAATAGGATCCTATCCGATAATCCAGTCTTATTTCAAATGTATAAGGCAAGTCTTCCTTCAGATTTTTTGTATTTGTACATTTTATAAATCATTTTCATCTAATTATATATTTTTATGTTTGTTGTGAGTTCGATCCCTCGATCAGGGTTTGCTTCCCTGAGTGGACAGTGGACCGTTTGAGAATTTATTGTTTAAACAGTTCGTTGGAGTTAGAGTTCGGTTTAATATAACGTTTTTTGTCGAAATCAATACAGGACTTGGTGACGGACGGGATTATATCCTCAGAAGAATTCTGGACTGTCCATGCTCAACAATATATCAATCAGAAAAAGCCGAATCAAAACCAGAATATTGGTGTGTCCTCAGGTTTTCTGGTAAAGTCTTTGAATTTAATCAAAGTAACCAATGTAAATTTTACTTTCGCATTTTGTTAAACATACATTAGAAATAATATAATGTGGCGACAGACAAACAAATGCATAATTAAGGAAGGTCGTACAAATTATTTAAAGTGGACATTTAATTTTAATAATATTCGTTTTTCTATTCTAGTCTGGGTTGCAACCTTCTACTGATGGAGCTAACGGAATTACATACAATTTAACAGTCGATCTCCTTGAGTCTATTTTTAAGACTTATCCAGCGGTACGTCGAAAACATACCGAGTGTGTTCCAGAACAAATGGACGAATCACAATTTTGGACGAAATTTTTCCAATCACACTATTTCCACCGAGACCGCTTACCAGCATTGAAGGACTTGTTTTCAGATTGCGCCAAATCAGACGACAAGGAAATGAAAAAGGCCTTAGAAAGTATGAGGAGGCAGAATAGTAAAGTCATAGATATTATTGAAGACCCTGACCGTCAAGAAGACAGTAGAACTAGCATTGAAGGAGACAAAGACTCCGTTTCAAACCAAGGAATTTACAGAAATATGATCAAGAGGTTAGTACTATTGTTGGGTGTTGCCTTTCGTCAAACACGAAATGAAGGAAAATTGTGGTTATCAATAAAAACATTCTCTAAACACGTTATCTATACATATTCCAGAAATCGGTTAAAAATTAATTCTGTATCTAGTTAACGGTAAACTTTAAAAATTAAAAGGATTGAAATTGAAATCACGTTTTGTAATCTAGTACCTGAAATAATTCTATTCTCATTATGTTAACGTTGTTTTTGACAAGATTTTTTTCCACAATTATTAACTTTGTTACATTTCAATTTTAATTTTATTTAATTTATTTTCAATATAGATTCAACCAACACTCGATCATGATTATGACAGCCTGCGAACGTGATCGCGTTACGTCAAGTTCGAATGCAGTCGTTGCGACAGAATCAAACTCAAAGAAGGATAGTAAGACGGAGTCAGCGGAAAAAACTGTAAATGGGAATACTGCAGAGACAAATGGCCCACCTGCTAAGAAAGTAAGTCCAACAGAAACTTCATTAGAATTTCTTCCTGAAAGTGGAAGGTCTTTTACATTTTCGATAAAATAATTATTTACTTTAATTGCTACAAACTCGCCGGTGCAAAGGCAATTATCACCTCACTTATGAACGATCTCACTTCAAGCGACGTAAGCGCAAAGGCAAAGGCCAACTTTGCCTATCCCTAAGCAGTTTAAACTTGAAGGAAAAAAGGTTCATTTTAAAACTGTACGTGTACGTGAACTATGAAGTTCATAGTGAGTGTCTAATATCCATCGTAATGTATCATGATTTATTTAACTAAGTAAGAGAATACAATGTACGAAACTTGGGTCTCTCTGACTAGTAAGTTAAACTGTTTAATTCACAGTTGAGTTTTAATTATGAAAAATTGATTCTTCATGTATTTGGTTCCACGTGTTAAATTCCTGTCGTAAAAATGAAAACCGAATTACGCAGGAAATTTTTCAATTTATTTACCTTCGTTTAATTCACGATTTTTAGTTCTAACTATAAAAATTGACTCTTCATGTATTTGTTTGTCTTATTCGGATTAAATTCGTATACCAATTTTTAAACTTAATTATGTACGATTGTACGATAAAATGGTTTGTGAATCCCAATCAACGTCAAGGACCCGTCTCGATGGAATGTTGACTTGAATACAATACAATAATCCGTACTATATTTCCATAATGTCAGGTAAACTTCGTGCGTCTAATAAATCTTTTATGACATTTAAATTTTAGGCGAAGACGGACCAAATGGAATATGAAGATCTTGCGGCTGACCCGATCCCACCATATCAACAATTGAATTTAACTCGAATTGATCGCTATATGAATGGTCCAGTTCCTGACCATAAGATTGAGAGCATTTCTGCTGAGCGTATGCTTCAGGTTTCTCAAACATTGCGAGATTTAAGTTTAAGATGGGGGAACAAACCGCAATTACTGGACTCAAAAATGGCTGTTAGTCTCCTGAGTGATCTCAGTCCAGGCGGTTCCATGATGAAGAGCAATTTATCAGAAAATACTACGGGTAATATTATCACTATATAATTTTGGTCATTTTTCTATTCCGTGTTCGTAGTAGATCTCGACTTCAATAGAAAATGAGGGACTACTTTCAGTTTAGTTAGAAGATCATGAATTAATTTCAATCCTTTTCAAAGAAAAAATAATAAGGGCGTTTAATGCCCGTTTGTACAGTTCGTAAATCACAGACGCCGGTTAAATATGCTGACATATTATGCTAGTGGTCAGTGCATCTAGTATCTAACTTAATAGTTTCGCCCAAATGCACTGCGTCCCAACCCAAGAAATTTCGAGTATGAAGTCTGCATAGTAAAGCTCATAATTAGTAATCAGTACTTTACTCCTAAATTGTTTTCAGTGTCTCTACCGCCCGACGTTGAAGCTGAACTGAGGAACACATATATTTGTTTAGCTGAATTACTTCGACATTTCTGGACGTGTTTTCCTCCGCTTACTCCTACTTTACAAGAAAAACTTCGGAAGACTCATGAAACTTTGAAGAAGTTTGAACAAGTAAAACTACAACAGTTGAAGGAACGCCTCGTGCGAGACCATTTGTCTCCGGGCCCTTTACTTGGTCATATTACCTCAGTCCTGCAGGCAGCGTTTGACAAGTTTAACCAGTGGTCTTCACGACATCGCGGCAGATAATTACGACTGCAAGGAATAAAATTGTGCTTCTAAACGCTTTTCCGGTTGTACGGTAGGTTAATTCGGACGATTATCGTTAGTATAACAATCTGTGTGCAAGAGCAGATTTATTTTTATATTTATTATAACTTTCACATTGCAATACACAATAGAACATAACAAAAGAAATACTTATAATTGAATTTGGGTGCCTTGCATTGCACTTGGCAGGATGCCAGAGTAAACGTTGATGTTTTTGAATCGTCAGGAGTTATTTAACATCATTAGATTGAATTTATTACTTTGATAACATTTCATTGTTGGGTTTATTACCAATAAAAAGTCAATGTCATTCTTTTGAGTCACATGAAACATCAATGTGTTGTGTATTTTGTATTTCATTAGCTTACAGAGAAGTAAAATGATTGTCTTACTCATAACATTTGTCTTGGGATTGCCAAGTATATTGACAGTAATTCGCAGAGAACCAGACGGGTTTTTTCGGTGTCCGAATGATCCAATCACATTGAAATACGGCGACCCTGAAGACAAGTTTTGTGTCCACTATTTTCTGTGCCACAGAGGGCATGCTTTTCCAATGGCCTGCCCAGTGAGGTCAGTTTTTCATCCAAAGATAGGAGAGTGCATGCCAAGAACTGAAGTTCCGGAGGAGATTTGTCCATTCGGTAGGCCAGTACTCTTTTAGTAAAATCATACAATTTCTCAATTGATGTAAAAATTAAAACGGGTACAAGACATAATGAAATAAATTGTCATTTAGTCGAGAGAGCAGTTTGCGAGGGCAGACATTTTCTGGAAGCCTAAAATCTCACAAATCTCTCGTGAAAGTGAACACACGAATAAATCTCTCTGCAGGAAGAAAATGAATTCTCGATAGTAGCAGGAAACGACAGACCTATACTTTTTCAGGTCTGATGAGTTAGCCTATACCTCAATCTCAACTTCGGTTTGTTAGATTATTTCTTAAATCGGCAAGATTTGTCTAATTGATTGGCCTTTAAGGACAAAACACTACATTTCATTTCAACAATTGCTGACAATTTTATATCCGAAATCTTACCAGCAGATCAATCCTGTATTCGGAGTTGGAATTATTTGGAAACACATTATGTCTATGTTTTAATATTTTGGAAGTTAACACCTCAGAAATGTTTATAGAGGGAATATTCACAGAAAATGTCTTCCTGATTGATGTTGGAATTAGATCTGGCAATCCTCAATAAATAAACACTCAAGTCTTTTTGGTTTGTTACAGAAATCAAGTGCGGATTTAACGGATTCTACCGTGACACGAAGGACTGTACGAAATATTTCATATGCTTTTACCAGCAACCTGTTCACTTTCAGTGCAAATACGAACATGTTTTCGAGCCCGCAAAGTCCCTATGTGTAAAGAATAAAGGACGAGCGGCTGAATGTTCCAAACCTCGACCGTTACCACAATTCAGTACTAAACCGCCCACAACGACACGAAAAACAACTGTTAAACCTAAAGCAGCTACGACTCAAAAAGTAATCCAGAAAAGAGCTCAGCCGGAGGACATTCCCGAGGCCTACGGTGAACAACGCGTCATGACGTTGTGAACCGATCAACATAAGCCGTTAATTTCTATCACCAACTGTAAACAAAAGTCACCTAGTTTAGGATTCAT